>OZ007584.1:16149816-16224816 GCA_963931925.1 Onchidella celtica
CCCCCCCCCCCAAAAAAAATAACCTACACAAACCTGTCCTTCGAACGGATACTCAGCTAGTTACGGTATATTTTATTAATAAATCTATATAGATCTAGGGAGGAGTACCTTACTCGAGCGCCACTTTGTCAGATTGTCAGATTGATAAGTAACGACGTGAGGGTCTAGCCAGTTTGTATCATCGAGGCCGTAGGCCGATGTTCGTCTGGGCAGTAGTCAGATTGACATATCAGGGAAAGCCCCTGGGGTAGCTATGTATCATCTCTTTTAGTTAGTTTCTGGTCTTTGGCGCTCGAGTACGGAACTCCTTCCTAGATCTAAGCCAAGATAGGTTTGAAAAAAAAAAATAAAGCAAAACAGAAATTTTTTTGTTTCGTTTCGGTATTATTTCTTGTGGCAAGCTTTGCAATATATTTTCTTTGTGTTAGGCTTTGTCTATAGGTAGAATGCGCATGACGTCACAGAGTTTTTGTTTTGTACTTCCGCCAAACAAGATGGCCGGTGGATCAGCTGATGAGTGTAACTTCGAGATGTGTCTAAGCGGTTAAAATGCCTGCTGGTTGCATTGCAGTTGACTGTTGTGACAAGGGTGGAAAGGATGTATCCAAACTGGTCAGATTTCCTACCATCCGTGTAAACAAGAGAAAGGAAGTGAAAGAATTGACCGAACATCTCCCATGTGCGTATACACACGTGTCATTGTTTACAGTAGTGAACTCGCCGCCGATTGGTTCGCGACGCCTTAAGTGGGTCCGGACAGACAAGATGGTGGATATGCGCATTCTACCTATTCATGGTACGTGTAGGCCGAGCATGGCCGAATTTCGGCACAGTTCTAAACCACATCTTGCCAGCATCCCTCAGACATTCCGAGGTAGATCTGTACAGATTTTGTAGGATTACCCTAAGGACAGATTCCCTACATCAAATCGACCTCCTCGAGATGTAGTAACCAGTGGATCTATGCAGGAACAATGTCAATAATATGAGCAAACCAGCTCGGGAGGTGGGGGGGAGGGGGGGGAGGTAGAATCGAGTACCTAGTCTTCTCGGATAAGGACGAAAAATTCGGAGAACCCGCGTGCACGTTGCGCACATTCTTTTCTCTCTATTTCTCTCTTTCTTTCTCTTTCTCTCTCTCTTTCTCTTTCTCTCTCTCTTCCTCTTTCTCTCTCTTTTTCTCTTTCTCTATCTTTCTCTGTCTCTCTTTTCTCTCTCTTTTTCTTTCTCTCTCTCTTTCTGCCTCTCTTTCTGTCTGTCGGTCTCGCTCTCACACACACACACACACACACACACACTCTCTCTCTCTCTCTCTCTCTCTCTCTCTCTCTCTCTCTCTCTCTCTCTCTCTCTCTCTCTCTCTCTCTCTGTCTCTCTCACTCTGTGCTTGTGTAGGATCTCTTGTGTTATCCCTGTTGTGTAATATCACTATTTACCCCCGTCCCCCAGTTCTGTCCACTGGCATTACTGCAGTGAAGGTTAACCTCAATACCAGCGACACGGTAATCGGTGACACCGCTGACGTCTTCTGCTCCGTGACCTTTGACCCGAAGGTCCAGACGTCTATGGCAACTACCATTGCAGGCAGTAAGGGCAGACGGTACTATCAGTGGATCTACACAAGCCAACGTCAGAGAGGCAAATACCTGGCCAATGCTACTTCTCGACACCATGTGACGTATGTCCTCTCCCCTATCCATGGATTGACTTTGAAAATGACAGTGAAGAGTGTGACATGCGAGGACGGTGTCCCTTACGTCTGTACGGTCGTGTGGCCCCATGGAGCAGCTGGTAAAATACACAGACTCCAGGAACGGAAAAGTATGAGGATTTTGGGTGAGTAAAGACAACAATATCCAGTTAAGGGAGAAGGTGGGGGGCGAGGGGTATCATATTTAGCCCGGTCAGACACAGTCAGCTGACGGCAGACAAGAAGTGCACATCATAATTTCCTTTATTTTCTAAGTAAATCCGGGAAGACCCTATCATACCAAGCCCGGTCAGACACAGTCAGCTGACGGCAGACAAGAAGTGCACATCATAATTTCCTTTATTTTCTAAGTAAATCCGGGAAGACCCTATCATACCAAGCCCGGTCAGACACAGTCAGCTGATGGCAGACAAGAAGTGCACATCATAATTTCCTTTATTTTCTAAGTAAATCCGGGAAGACCCTATCATACCAAGCCCGGTCAGACACAGTCAGTTTCTGCTATTATTGCCATTATTTCTTTGGGAGGTATCATACTAAGCCCGGTCAGACACAGTCAGTTTCTGCTATTATTGCCATTATTTCTTTGGGAGGTATCATACTGAGCCCGGTCAGACACAGTCAGTTTCTGTCATTATTGCCATTATTTCTTTGGGAGATATCATATTAAGCCCAGTCAGACACAGCCAGTTTCTGCCATTATTTCTTTGGGAGGTATCATACTACGCCCTGTCAGACACAGTCAAACTAGTTTTTGCCATTATTGCCATTATTTCTTTGGGAGGTGTCATACTACGCCCTGTCAGATCAGTCAGTTTCTGCCATTATTTCTTTGGGAGGCATCATACTACGCTCTGTCAGACAGTCAGTTTCTGCCATTATTGCCATTATTTCTTTGGGAGGCATCATACTACGCCCTGTCAGACACAGTCAGTTTGTGTCATTATTGCCATTATTTCTTTGGGAGGCATCATACTACGCCCTGTCAGACAGTCAGTTTCTGCCATTATTGGTATTATTTCTTTGGGAGGTATCATACTACGCCCTGTCAGGCAGTCAGTTTCTGTCATTATTGCCATTATTTCTTTGGGAGGTATCATACTACGCCCTGTCAGACACAGTCAGTTTCTGCCATTACTGCCATTATTTCTTTGGGAGGTATCATACTACGCCCTGTCAGACACAGCCAGTTTCTGTCATTATTGCCATTATTTCTTTGGGAGGTATCATACTACGCCCTGTCAGACATAGTCAATTTCTGTCATTATTGCCATTATTTCTTTGGGAGGTATCATACTACGCCCTGTCAGACACAGTCAGTTTCTGTCATTATTGCCATTATTTCTTTTGGAGGTATCATACTACGCCCTGTCAGACACAGTCAGTTTCTGCCATTACTGCCATTATTTCTTTGGGAGGCATCATACTACGCCCTGTCAGACACAGTCAGTTTCTGTCATTATTGCGATTATTTCTTTGGGAGGTATCATACTACGCCCTGTCAGACACAGTCAAACTAGTTTCTGTCATTATTGCCATTATTTCTTTGGGAGGCATCATACTACGCCATGTCAGACATAGTCAAACTAGTTTCTGTCATTATTGCCATTATTTCTTTGGGAGGTATCATACTACGCCCTGTCAGACATAGTCAGCCACTGGCAGACAAGAGGTGCTCAAAATAATTTCCTACATTTTCTTAGTAAATCCGACAAGCCCGGTCAGACACATTCAGCTTCCGCCACCATTTCTTGGATACCCGTTTTGCTTTCACATTAATCCCGGTCGGACCTAATCAGATGCTGGGAGACAAGAGGTGCACACCGTAATTTCCTATATCTTCTTATTAAATCCCAGAAGACCCTGTCATACAGAAGGGGCTATCATATTAAGCCTTGTCAGACACAGTCAGATGCGGGGAGACAAGAAGTGCATGCACACTATCATTTCCGATATTTTCCTAATAAATCCCGGAAGACCCTGTCATACAGAAGGGGTTATCATACTAAGCCTTGTCAGACACAGTCAGACGCTGGGAGACAAGAAGTGCACACCGTAATATCCAGGGGCGAGGCTTCCTCATAATCAAATAATCAGTGATTACCCTTCGAATATTAATTCTAGAATTACTACGCTTTTTAGATCGAGCCCAACTCCAAGTCCATTTAGTCAGTTCAGCATTCTGTTCTACCTTGCTATTTTGGGTTTGTTGTTATAGTCTAACACCCCTCACCGAAAAGCACCCTTGTAGGGACTTACACCATATGAACTGGTCCAAAATCAGTGATTAACAAAGACGGAGAAGACTTGACTACACCCAGAAGCTAGCTTGAGCATAGCCTGTTTTCGTCAAAGCGGCGCCGCAGACAGCAAAATAGTGGGGAGAAAAAATAGGTTTATAATCAATGCAGGTTTTTCACTATGCGGTCGTTTTCATCCCAATCGAAAGGTAAAGAGTAGAGTGAAAGAGTTTGTGTGGATTTTTTGTTTTGTTTTGTTTGAGGTAATCTAAGAATAATTTACTCTACGCACAGCAAGAGCTATCAAAGAATAATAATTATTATAGTCTAGATCTAGATATAACTGTGATCAAAATCAGTCGAACGTATTAAGAACATCAGTTCACTTGATAGGTCGCTCGAACCTAAACCGCAACGGCAGATAGCCACTTCTCCGAAATCACTACATATTGTTGTGTCACAGAGATGCCATTTAAGCACTTTCTACCATTTAATGTTAATGGGTCCTTTCCGAGAAACTTTATGAGATGGTAGAATAACAAAATCTCTGGCTATGAATATGACAATGAAAACGTGCCGTTCAAATTATATTTTTAAAAATGGGTGAAAAATATGCGTTTATAAGTCTGTTAGTATGAATGAATAGTTTTTCAGATTAGTTTGGCTTGTAAATTGCTGCATTCCTGTCCTGTTGACAAGAATAGTCCGCTCTTTAGATTTTTGAAGTGCCTAGCAACCGTTTCATTGTTTTAGTCGCTGCATTTATAATTATGTAAATATGATGTAGCGATACGTCCTATTATGAGGATCTTACTAGCTTAAATTCTGATTACCCTCTGCAGAGGGCCACGCTTCACCCCTGGTAATATCCTATTACCTTCTTACTAAATCCCGATAGACCATAGTATCACAGTAAGCCCGGTCAGACCCGGGCTGCTGCTGCCATGATACCGTTGGTGTACAGTTTGCTTGGAACAGGCTATGTCTGACCGGGCTTAGTGTGATACCCCCCTAAGTTCGGCTTTCTTATTTCGTCAAAACCTAAGAAACAGTGGCATAACTTGGTTTGTTGGACCGTGAGGGATGAGTGAGGTGGGTGTCAAACTTTGTGGGGTGAGGGGGGGGGGATTTACATGATTAATAAAAAAACAGTTCCAAGCATTTTGAATGCAATCCACGACCTTCGTTCTTGTTTTGTTGAAACTCCACATTTTACACAACTGAGAAACTCGACCTTAAACGTTTGCGGCTTTATTTTTATGATAAGGAGCTAGAATAAATCAGAACTGTGAAACAGCTTGATAAGTGCCACAATGCATTTTAAACAAGAGTCAAAGTGTGCATTTGTTATACCTCTTCTTTAATTATACTAAAAGATCTCCAGTTTTTCATAAAATGGAGATGGAACAAACATGAACTAAGATTGCGAGATAAAAATACTGTTTTCTCCTGCCACTTAATCATCGGTTCGAGAAACTGTGTCACATTATATTTTGCCCCCCCCCCCCCAATCTCCCTTTTCCCGTCCGACTATCTGGCCAGTTCACATGAATTTCGGAGACTTATATATCGATTCGAAAAGCGGTGTATTTTGACCAAATAAAACGATTTGTCTTCAATTCCTTATCTGGCCACTTTCTCTCTCTCCCCCCTTCCCCCCCACCTTTTTTTGTTTTTTGTTTTTTGTTTTTGTTTTCGTGATTTGAAAAACTTGTGTTATATTTGAGGAGGTAACTTTCCAAACCTGCCAACTGTCTCTCTATATTGATTTTGAGAAAATGCGCTACTTTTGACACAGCTGAATCTGAGAGGGTACTTCCATTTTGAATGAAAAACACAATCATTGTCTTTGCACGTTTTGATTTGCCATAATGTTTTAGCTGAAGACAGGTTTTATGGCTGATTTGATGTCGACCGCAACTCATTTTTTTTATTTTTTTTTAAATGCGACTTACAGGTTTTGTAAATTAGGTCCTCATTTGGCCAACGTATGAAACATTTTTTTTCTTCCATTCTTTTATCTGTCCCCCCCCCCCAGCCCATCCCCACCCCAAAAACCACAACCCCCCCCCCCCAAACCACCAACCACCCACCCCCCCCCCCCCAACCACCAAGCCTTTTTTTAAAATCCGCCGTGATTCGAGAATTCTGTCATATTTGGCCAACTTATGAAACAATAGTGGAAGGTCTTTTTTATTTCTCGGGGGAGGGGGGTGGGGGAGGGGGGCCTCGGCCGGAGACTGCAGCTGTCCCCCTGTTTTTGATTGCTTTCTTGTTTCCTTCTTTCTTGTTCGTGTCCTGTTTCTTGTTCAGTGGGCGCCAGAGATCACTACGACAAGAAGAAGAAGTAGCAGAATAGGGGAAAAGAAGGCCCCCACCACCAACTCCCAGCTCCCTTTGGGGGCTTTGTCCCTTAGAAACATTTTTTTTCTTTAATCGTATCTTAAAATGGATTGTGTTCACGGCACCGTCAGTACGTGCCGACAGTGACGTGGCTTTTCCCTTCGCAGAATGAAATTACTAGATCTAGGGACTCATTCAAAAAAGGTTCTGCGGAGAGTAGACCAGGATGCTATGTGCACCCTGAGCTGTGAATGTGCCGTAAAGTAGACACTCCAGATTTGAAACCATTTTTCTCTTTCAGTATTTTATATGCCCCCTCACCCCCCCCCCCTTTTTCACCCACCACCCCGACCCTCTTTTTTTTTTTAATCCGTGATTTGAGAATTGGGTCGTATTTGGCCAACTTATGAAATGATTTTTCTCCCCCATTCCTTTACCTGGCCAGTTCCACCTGAACCACCCCAGCCCCAGCACTGGGTACCATCGGCAGAAAATGATCTCGGCTGGCCGCCCATTGTAAAGGAAAACACACAGCTGACCGTCCGGGTGAAAGCGGTGTTAGGCTCGCTCCAGAAAGGTCACGTCTGGGTTGGCTTCTATCAGTACACGAGGGGAAAACTGACATTATTACGAGATCTACCGAAGTACGACATTACAACCGGTAGGTTGGGAGTCAGGCAGATTCTATGGGAGTTTGAGTTTGGGGTAATCAGTAAATTCGCTGATCACAGGCCTTTTTACACATATGGCTCCAAAGATCACGATTTCGGTAGGAGCCGCCTCATTCTCAAGTGCAGGTGACTCTGGGAAGATCTCCCCGAATGTGTGGCATGCAATTGCCAACTATCAATAAAATATATCGATGGGTATTTGCCATATTGTTGTATACGACATTTTGTCGATGTTGAGGTTTTGCCATGAAAGTGGTTCTGTCGCTCCTGATTTCATCATGTGTAAGTGTTAAAATCCAATCAGTTAAAAACTTTTCGATACTATTGGGAACGGAATTGAATGACACAGTTAATATATTTAGATTTACGCCATGGGACATTTGAACCGTTCAACGCGCCAATATAGCACAGTTATGGACTTTGTACACACTTTTCATGTGCAGTTGATCTTTGTGCCTCGAATCGCCCTTACAAAGTCCATAACAACTGTGCTTAACCATCGCGTTGAACAGTTCGAATGTCCCATGACGTCATCGGTAAAGTTAAATACAGTAACTGTGTCATTAAATCCCGTTCCCTATATGTTTGGGGTGTAATGTTTAATGCGTTTTAGCCCTTTTGCCGACCAAACTTCAAGGCTCAATTTTCTCGAAAAGACAAAAATGCACATACGACAAATACCCGACGATATATTGATTGATTGAGTAGATTTCATGCATATCCGAAGAAGGCACTGTGCCTGCGGATCCATGAAAGAATTATTTTCTGACATGGACCCACAGCGCGACGTCTTGCCCTTCATCAATGACATATATATAGGTTACTGGTTGGGCTGTTTTCACGAGAAGTTATTGTCGTAGGCAGCATGGCGTTAACTATGGTTACATTATGCCTGAGTGTAGGGTCAAACAGACTATTTACACAATTTAAATAGACTATTTACACAGGTATGTCAATGACAAAGTTATAGTCATTCAATAAGGCTATTTGCATGATTATATCAATGACAGAGTTGTAGACACTCAGTTATGCTATTTTCACGCTTATATCATGGCGAAGTTATAGATACTCAGTCAGAGCTATTCACACGATTATACCGATGACAAAGCTATGACACTGAATTATAGATTATAGATTTAGATTATAAAGTTATAGTTATAAATAGATTATTTGTCTAATTGTTGTAACTATTTATAAACCCCGTCCCTGTTTTGGCCGCAACTGTTCCGGGCTGTCTAATCTCACTACACTGCCATATTATGCCCGGAATTGTTCCAGGCATAGTTCATATGAATTATGATTGTTTTGTACTTCCTAATCTGCCCCCTTACTTATTTTGTCATTTGTGTGTGTTTTGAAAGCGTGGGATTTATGGTGTGCATTTTTAAAAATTTTTTAGATAATTTGCTTGTTTTGTCTCCTATTGCACCTGACATCTGAGTGGAAATCTGTGTGGCAGGCAACCAGTTAATCATTTATGAATATATGCAGTATACTTATTTTTTTATTTGTTCATTCATTTTATTAACTTGATAGATTCTACATCTAACTATGTATTGGTATGTGTCTCTCCTTTATGTTGTAGATCATATACTGTCAAACGAAATACCGTACGCCTGTGTCGAAAGAATTTTGTTGGATTTGACCTTCAACATCACGAGACTTCAGCAAAATTTGTCTGTGGTTCTTTTTGTGGTCAACGACGATTTTCCCAGTTCTCCCTCGTATTGCTCCAACAGTTCTGTGGATGCGTGCATGGCCAGCGCACGGGTGGAGGTGCATTGTAAGTGGTCAAACGGTCCAGTGTTGGTGTAGGCCATACCACAGAATAGGTAGAGTGCGCATGACGCCACAGAGCGTTTTTGTTTGGACTTCGGCCACTAAATATGGCCGATGGATCAGCTGATTATTGTAACTTCCAGATGTGTCTAAGCGGTTAATGCCTATTGATTGCATTGTGTAATTAGTTGATTGCTACGACAGGGGTGAAAAGGGTGGATCCAAGCTGGTCAGATTCCCTATCATCCGGGTAAACAAGGGAAAGGATGTGCAAGAATAGGCCGAACTTCACCCATTGAACTTGTACACACGTACCGTTGTTTACTGTGGGTACCTACATTTATCTCGCCGTCGGTTGGTCCGCGGTGCCCCCCCCCCCCCCCCCGTGCCTCGCAGTGCAAATCGGCCAACGAATCAAAATCAATACCACAATCGCCATGGTGGTGGGCAGGTGATGACACTGAAGATGGCGGATATGCGCATTCTACCTATAGGGAATTATCAGCAGACAAAGAAGCCTACTTTTAGTGACTACAGGAAGTATGCCAACTGCCATTTTGGATGAAATGCAACCTCACTTGACTTGACCAGCAGTAAAATATACTCGTTTATACATTTCCACCGGGAGTAAGAGCTTAAAAAGCGGCTCTAAATAGTTTCAATCAACCAAAAAACACTAACACAAAAGACACTGCCCATGCCGAGATCCAGCAGGATGAAGCGGGCAGTGGTTATTGTGCTAGAGTGATGCAAAATTTATGGGCGGGGAGTCACCGATCTAGTATGTACCTATACCAGCCTTGGTCAATTTCACTTCTCAGGCGTAGGTTGTCATAATAGTGTTAACTCATTGACTACGCACCCCTTTGCCCGAAAAGTTCCCCTGAGACGCACGATTTATGAGCAAGGGAAGCTACTCTAATATCTAAGACATGTGGTAGTTCTCAAATATTTACCGGTTATCTACCTTTGACCGCACGCGGGTCAATTCAAAAATTTTGAAAGATAGCTGGGTCATATGATCCGGAACGTAGTTAACGCTAATCGGCCTCGCCGGATCTAAAGGGAGAGGGGGTATCGTACTAAGCCCGGTCAGACACAGTCAACTGCTAGCAGACAAGACGTGCTCACCACAATTTCCTCTATTTTCTTGGTAAATCCAGGAAGACCCTATCATACCAAGCCCGGTCAGACACAGCCAGCTTCTGCTATTACTTCTTTGGTGTACATTTTGCTGTGGCAAACAGCTGGCAGCTTTTTAAGATATCCCCTCCTCCTCCCCCCCCCCTCCCCTTAGGCAGACGTACAAGAGCGTTGTGGCCAATAGACTGACCGGCAGATAAAAATGGAGATTGAAAAACAACATGTGGCCTGAGGCAGAGAGAAGACATTTAGATTTAGACAGACAGACCGACAGACTAACATTAAACTCGGGCGTGCACATGCAACTTATGTTGCTTTGCAGCTGAATTTTATTAAATGTGGTCGAATGAATGGAGATACGCACAGATACGAGATACTGGCGTGCACATTGCAGAATCGACAGGAACAAGAAATTGAGACACTAGTACAGCGGGACAGCAAGTTGCATGTGTGCACCTAGCTTTACAATCTCTAGAATCAGCGCAAGATATCGGTTAGATGACAGTGGGAACATCTGGCGCTACATAAACATGTAATATGTAATAATTAACCTGTATAGCGCTCAAACCCACACATACAAAAAAAAAAAAAAACTATCATGTGCTCTATAGGGAACGGGATTGAATAACAGTTACTATATTTAGATTTATGTCATGGGACATTCGAACTGTTCAACGAGGCGGTTAAGCACAGTTTTGGACTTTGTACACACTTTTCATATGCAGTTGATCACTGTGTCTCGAATCGCCCTTAGGGGCTGTTCAAATACATTATTACACCATTTTGGGGACTTTTTGACCCCCCCCCCCTTATTACACTTTTCTTACAGAAGCCAAAGACCCCCCCCCCCCCCCATTCTGTATTATTACAATTTTACATACTCGGTACTATTTTTTTTTAGCTTCACTAGTATAAGTCTATGACAGTAAACAGTATGTAATACAGCATGTATTAACGTTTTATTGGAAACAAATATCACAAAAACTCAGCAGTGAAAAAATCATCTGTAATGTGGTGGACACATACAGTCAAAAAACAATCTAGCTGTCTTGAAACCAAAGAATGTCAACCTAGATTTCATGGCAACTTCTTTCCTCTGTGCAACTTTCCCCTTCAACTCTTTAATGGCACTTTCAATATCTATGGTACCAGCCTTGTACCCCACCCAATAAAGCTCTTTCACCTCCTTATCCACAATGTTACCTTTTTTATCAAGATATAACTGCCTGTACAGCTGACAAAGTTCATTGTACTGGTTCTTTGAGGAAGCCATTTTGATTGCTAGGCTACCAATGTAAACAATGGCAACACTGGTGAAAGTTGGAATGGATTGCCAGGTTTAGTAAAAAAAAAAAGTCAAAGGTTGAGCCAAAAATTATACACTGAATAAAAATATATATTCTGTATTTAAGATTTTATTCTTCATTAAGATAAAAATAGTTTAAAAAATAAATGACAAATATTTTTTTTCCTCTCAGCTACCCAACCTTTTTACCTCCTAGGGAGCAAAAAGTGTAATATTACACTTGGATGACCCCCCCCCCCTCATTACACTTTTCTTACAGGAGCCAAAGCCCCCCCCCCCTCCGAGGTGTAATAATGTATTTGAACGGCCCCTTACAAAGTCCGAAACAACTGTGCTTAACCACCACGTTGAACAGTTCGAATGTCCCATTACGTCATCGGTAAATTTAGATATAGTAAACTGTGTCATGAAATCGCGTTCTCTATAGCACTGAACTAAAATTAGAAACAGGGTAACATAAGATCAATTCATCATGCTCCCCAGTCCCACACATTAACAAACACTTGATCTATTCTCTTTCCCAAATCTCTGAGTCCAAAAAGAGACATCATTCAGTTTCAAAAACAAAACAAAAACAGTCCAAAACAATTCAGTTTTGAGCCTATTTTTAAATAATTATTACGATGTTTTCGCTTTTCCTGGTGTCAACGCTGATATTGGTTCACAATTTAGGAACACCAATAGAAAAGGCAGCAGACAGAGCAGAAACTTAATTCGCCAAATTGGTCTATAGTCCCTTTCAACTTCCGCGTTACGGTTGTTTGCGGGGAGCCACACGGCTTCGAAAAGCACTGTGTAAGGCAAAAAACCTCAACTTGCCTTGATGATGGCATCTGAATATGTGCACATTCAAAGCAGAAAGATGCATTTTTATGCCAAAACCAGCACGTAACGGGTTTGTACAGTTGGATGCCCAACAAGAGGATGGCATCGTTCGACCGTTGTCTACCGCTTCCGCCCTACAAGTGGGGCACGCCGCCATTTTGTTTGCAAATCACGCGATATGGAGGACGGTAAATTAAAAGGGTCTATAGTAAACCTATCAACCCTTCCGAAATTTTACACAAATCTATGTCGAACTGACCTACGGATGCTGGCTGGCTGTGCACAGACTTTCTGGATGGCCATCAAATGTGGTGTACTTAGGATTGCTGTCTCTCAGAACAAATTTATTACATATTAAGTGAGGCGCTCTAGGGAAATGGTCCACACTGTCAGTTATTTCAAAATCAATGTGGGCTCAGCTCATAGATGGATCATATAGGGCAGCGCCATATTGTTCACCAAATCGTGGTGGTGTGAGGGAAGGAAATGGTATTGTATTACTAAATTCAGTAACTTAACTGTTTTCAACCAATCAGATGGCCGAAAAATTTTAATTGGTGGTGTCAAACAAAGCTATTTATAGCCTTTTTTCCCTGCAAGAAAGTAGGGCATAAAAATAGCTAGAGGTCACCCAGATCTTTCCATTAGTACCCAACATGATAGGGTAAATCGCCGGTTGCTAGGCAGTTTTGAAGCTGGAAGTTCAGGGTAGATGCATTTTTTTTTTCATCACTGTGTTGAGCCTTGCTTCGACCTGACTTCAGAATAACATCTTTGTAACACATTTATGAGTAGAATTAAGTCAAGATATGTAGTAGAATTTAAAGCTGGGCGGTTAAAAAGCCTTTCATGATTACAATGGAGACCTATATATATAGCCTAGCATTCTCTGCCACCCTTTGTTGTTTACATTTTCTGTCACATCTGGTGAAATTTGGAGTCCATCTTCCTCCTTATCTGTTTCTTTCCTTCCTTTACTCCCATCCTCTCCCGTCCTCACTATCGTTTATCTTTCTCTACACTGAATGTTAAGAAGAAAAAAACCTGGAGTGGATTTTGGAGAGCGGGGATAGGAGCACTTATGGGGGTGCCCGATGTGCCAAGATTCTGGTTCTTGTCACCAAGGATTACCAGAATTGATAAGATAAGAGAGCTAGTGCTTTTAGCGTGCACAGATTTCGCACTGCCTCCTAGCGGCAAAGGCGCGCAAGTCATGAAAAGTGCCGTATTTTACAAAGCCAAATAGGTAAAAATACTGAATTTTGTTCACTGTTCAGATATCGGTATAGGCCTTGATTGACGTCACGTATTGTAGTTATAACTTTAATCGCTTTTTTTTTTTTTAGTGGCAGTAGCACTATCACAATTTTCCATGATAAATCTACCATTATATCAAACATTCTTGTCATACTATTCGCCTTGGGCCCCGACCCCGATCAGCGCACAAATTGTGTGCACGGTTTTTTTTTAGTGGTGCGAAGAATAGTGTCTCATCTCGTCGTTTTTAGTATCTTTGCTGTCACCAAACCAAACACTCAATTTTCTTTGATGTTCTCCCTCCACCCCCACAACCCGTCCCCCGTTCACCCCCCCCCCGCCCCTAGATCCAGTGTCTGCACGGACCACCAAAATCCACGCCCCAAGAAGAGTCATATACACAGGCGGCAGTGTGAACCTGTTGTGTGAGGCGGATGGGTACCCCAAACCGTATTACTTCTGGTTCTTTGAACATCAGCGTGAACCCAACCCCACCCCTCTGGAACTTACGCCTGCGTTGACTCTGCGGAATGTTGACATCTCAGAGACCGGTCTTTACATGTAAGTACTGACTTTTGGAGTGAAAAAACATTAAGTAATAATAATAATAATAATAATAAATAGAATTTCTATAGCGCATTTCTAATAGAATTATTACTCAATGCGCTGTACATTGCATCAATAATTCATGCATACACTTTCCAAATCTCATACTAAAACACGCACTCTCATCCATACAAACTTTCAGTTTCACACACATAGACGCTCTTAGTCATATAACACTAACTTATATAATCAATTGTAACATCAAAGTACAGAATAGAATTTTGAAAATTAAAAGTTTCGGAGGAAAAGGTGATGTTTTGCGCTTTTCTTAAAGCTTTCAAGATTCGGTGATTCACGAATGTTCAAGGGTATCTGGTTCCAGACAAAAGGTCCAAAATAGTTGAAGGATCTATGGCCTATAGTTTTATAGTTTTTAGATGGGATTCTTAAGATTGTTTTGTCACTTGATGATCTTAGTGAACGAGATGGTGTGTAAACTTGTAAAGAATTTTTGAGATAGCTGGGTGCGGTGTTATTTAAACATTTATAGCAAAAAACAGCAATTTTGTATGTAATTCTTTCTGTTATAGGAAGCCCGTGAAGCCAGTACAAGTCTGTTCTTGCTTATACGTAAGGTCCCCTAGCGGTTTGTGTTAGGGAGGCGGACGTATAAGTACCTATCCTTAAGTCCCTCCTCCTTCTCCACCCTAAATCTTATCAAATCTCTAACCCTTCTCCTTGACCTTTCAACCAAAAAAACAGGAGGAAAGCAAAAAGAAAACGAATAATTAATTAAGGCTGTTATTAGGAGTACTTCGGGAGGAGCTTTCTAGCTCTGGAGTCACAAAAGGCTTTAAACTATGTGCCCCTAGTGTAAAAACTTGGGAACCGCACGTACATATAACAACAATCATAAGTTCAATGTAGGAGTACTCGTTTGGACCAATGGTTTCCCAGGAACCACAAGGAGCTGCAGGGCTGTTCTCTGTAAACCCCGCAATGTGGTGTTAGCTGGTGTGTTGCAATGTGTTGTTGTGTGTCCTTGACAATGTCAGATTACTTTATCACGGGACCCCTTTAGGGCCGGGACCCTGTTGAGAGCAATGGTCTAAGTGGCTCACACTTATACTGTAGCCAGGAAGCAATGGTCCAATTGGTTTAAAGCCAATTGTGAGTGTGCATGAGAAAACCCACAATATGTCGAAAACATGACATTTTTGAGTTCTGTACATATAATAAAAGACAAGACATTCCTGGTAAATTGAAGTCATTGACCCGCTTAAAACAAGATTTTGAGAAAACGGCATTTAATCCTAAAAGTGGCAATAGCTAATTGACCCATTAATATTGGAGTGATTGCTGTTAGGAGATCGTAGTCTAACAACGAAGCCGGTATAGAGATCATAGTGAGTAGTGTTCACTGCTCGTCTACAGTTTACCCTGTAACATGCCACGGTCCCCTAAACAACAGCCAAGTCGGACGTTTTTTGATCTTGTTAGGAGACCGTAGTCTAATTACAAAGCCTTTAGAGAGATCATAATGAATAGTGTTCACTGCTTGCCTACAGTTCACCCTGTAACATGCCACGGTCCCCTAAACAACAGCCAAGTTGGAAGTTAGTGTCGGACCCATATTTTCACTTCAAAGGCGTTTTTCTCAAAATCAGCTCTGTCGACTTATTGTGGGTTTTCACACTCACAATTAGCAAATGGTCCGGCTGGCCTAAAACTAGGGAGCAATGGTCCAATTGGCCTAAAGTCAGTGGGTCTAGTTCCAGCGCTCAGCGAAAGTGCCACAAAATCGCTTTGCCACACGAGAAATTTCAGAAAAACTGAGACCAGAAATCGGGAGATACCGTTACTGCTCGGGACACTTTTGCGTGCGTTTCTTAGACCACCAACGATACTAGACACTAAAAGATGAGACAGTTAATGAGTTTAAAGTGCATAGATTTCGCACCCCCACCTAGCGGGGAATGCGCGGAAGTCATGAACAAGCGGAAGTCATGAACAATGCAATATCTTACAAAGCCAAATAGGGGAAAATATTTTCACTCTTCACCTATCATTACAGGCATTGAAAGACGTCACTTATCAGTAATTGTAACATCCATCGCTCTGAGGAAAGCTGGCCATTTTTTCTCTTTTTTTTTTCTTTTAGTCGCAGTAACATTGCAACAAATTCGCATCATTAATTTATCATTACATCTAGAGGTGCGAAAAGGGGAGTGTCTAGACTTCTCGTTTCTAGTAGCTTTGCTTTCACCAGTTTTTGAGAAATTGATACTTGAAGTTTCACGTGCTTATAGCTTTTAGAGATTTTTTTTTCTTTTAAGTAATACTTATAAATAATTATTACACACCGAATACTTTGACACACTATAGAGAAGGCCCGGAGAAGCAGTATGTTGTGTGTAACGCAGTTCAGCGAAGAAGTGGAGATAGATCCTTGTCATTGTGAGGGGCCTTTTTGTCATAGGGTTGGGCGAAATCTTGACCTTGTTGAAAATGTTCCTATGCTCCAAAGGTCTGAGATCCACGCATTCAGATATCAGTGTTTTTCAAATGTTTGCGAGGTGGTTGGTGGATGCATCTAGAAGGGCATATTTTCTGTACTACCATTCTGTTACATTCTGCATTATATCGTCTGGCACAATTTGGCTTTGTCGTGTTGACAAACTTAAACTGAAATTCTCAAACGTTTCTTTTTCTATCCATCCATATACATATCGATAGATAATAGTTCTAGATATACCTAGGTATATAATTCACAAATTCTCCACCTTTGAACGCAAAGGGCATTTTTATTAAGCCACCTACAGTAACCAAATTTTGCATGTACATTTCAAATACCGTGGAGGGTGCACCGAAGTTGGGATTTTTTTTTTTATTGCTTTTGTTTTTCAATTTCTTTGTGTTGTTGACGGCTCCAGTCCGATCTCTTTTTTCCACCAGCACATGACCCGTGGCGTGAACATTTTGTGCCCGCCTCAGCAGAATGACCACTCCCTCACTTTTAGGTTCACACAAATTAATGCCAACCTCATGGGTCCCGTTTACCTGATTGGCTTTACTTTCAAACAAAGGACTGCCCACGTGCGACTAGTCTTGCATCATCGCCCACATCCGCGGTGGGTGGCCATCAGACCACCGTAGATACCCCCCCACAGTTACACAATCTGGCAGTCTTGCTGAAACCAAGAGGCAAGCCGGGATGAGTTCTTTTGTTTCTCGGGGGCCTCAGCATAGTGCTGTTGGCCCCCTGTTCTTGATTGTCTCTCTCGGGTCTTTCTTGTTTGTTGTTTTTCTTTCTTTCTTTCTTTCTTTCTTTCTTTCTTTCTTTCTTTCTTTCTTTCTTTCTTTCTTTCTGTTGTCTTCGTTCTTCGTGGTTGTTTTTTTTTTTTTTTTTAATTTTTGGGATGCGCCAAGGCAAGGGCAAGGACAAGTAACAGGTGAAGGGAGATAAGTGGACAGCAGTTCTGGGACACTGTCCCTTTCAGGAGTTTGATCCCTTTATTGCCAATAAAACATGTCTTTGTTGAAAGAGGCAAGCCTAGCCAAGGCCAGAATTTTAGATGTGCCGAGGTGATGTAAACTACTCGGCGTGCTCGAGGCCAAGGGTGCCCACACAAAGGCCACCGAATTTGGTCACCGAGCCACTAGGCGCTTTAGATGAGAAGAATTGCACTATATAATTTCAACAACTGCACATAGAGCCCACCTAGATTCGGTCCGTTTATGTAGTGCAATTCTTCTCACCTAAAGCGCCTGGTGGCTCGGTGACCGAATTCGGTGGCCTTTGTGTAGCTACCCTAAGGGTACAAACATAGAGGCCACCGAATTCTGTCACTGAGCCACTAGGCGCTTTAGGTGAGAAGAATTGTGCTATATAAATTCAACAACTGCACATAGAGCCCACCTAGATTCGGTCCGTTTATATAGTGCAATTCTTCTCACCTAAAGTGCCTAGTGGCTCGGTGACAGAATTCGGTGGTCTCTATGTTTGTGCCCTAAGCTAGAACACAGGAATAGCTGTGACAGAGGATAGAGAGTGACGGGGCAACGCAGTTGTCGGAGGTCTTCGCTGAGCGCGGCTTTTATGCGTGTATTATTTCATGAGCCACCCAACAAGGTTGGCATATCGTGCTTCTAACACCGCTTTATTCTATCTCCACTTTTTACAATATTTGAGATCAGGGTGTAATATCGCGACCTTAGTTCTTGCTTGTTCCAACTCCATTCTTCTTACAACTGAGAAATTCGGCGTTGAACCTTTATGGCTTTAGTATTATGATAAGCAATTAGAATGAATCGGAACTGTGAAACAGCTTGACAAGTACATTTAAACAAGTGTCAAAGTGTGCATTTGTTATACCTCTTCTACATATTGAAAGATCTCCAGTTTTTTACGGGAAATGGAGATGGAACAAACAGGAACTAAGAAATTAATCCAAAAACGTCCAAACTAAGTGTTGTCTTTCCCCAGCTGTGTCGTAAAGAATGTCGTCTTCGGCAAAGAATACGAGGCGTCCACGAATTACGAACTTAGGACCCGTAAGTGAAACAATGGGTTGTGGCTGTGGTGTTCTTAATAATGATATTGATAATAATAATAATAATAATACACAGGTCAGAAACATCTGCTACTGGTAACATGTAATCCAGTACAACCTGTTCCATGAACTGGTACGCTAGCATGGTACCAGTGGGCGTGCACCTGTCGGTGCAAACGGCCAGGGCGGAGGAGGTTTCATCTAACCCAACGGCCACATGCTAGGGCACAATGTGACCCTCAGTATTTGAGTCCTTCATATTGGCCCCCGGTAGCGGTGTGGTCATAGGCTTGTTTGCCTAAATCACAGACGAAGAATTGAGCAAACTTCCCGGACGCAGCTCCGAAGCTGGCGGCAGCAGGCCAGTGGTTGATTGATAGGGCAGATGGCAATATACCGTCACTCTGGCCTGGATATCGTGACACAGAGCATCCACCAGTATTGGTGTTCTTTGGTTTGGGTCTTTCACCCTAGTCAGTTGGGACTGCGAGGCTGTGGAGTAGCCTACAGGCAGCCGGTCAGGCAATATGACTGTCCCTCTGGCATCCTCCTGCACCTGGATACATTTCCAGTCGTCTTGACCCTGTCTTGCCACTTGGATAAGTTGTGTCCAGGCGAGAGAGTGAGTCTGATGTTTGCGCAGCTCTTTCTCACTAAAAACAAACTCTTTGCGCCAGTCTTAACACTCACCTCGTCTTCTTTCATCTTTGCGCCAGTCTTAACACTCACCTCGTCTTCTTTTCTCTCAAAATTCCAACGGCGATGGGCGAGTGCGGTGGCAGCAGGTTTGGATAGACTGGAAGCTGTTAGCACAGACCTACACGTTGGTGGCTGTGAGCTATGGTCGCTTCATCGTCGATTGAAGTGGAGGTGTGGGGAGGCAGCACCCAGTGTAGCTGAGCAGCCTTATTTAAGGATAGCACTGCTCACCTCAACTGAGGAAGGGGCTAGAAAAGGTGCCCTAAAGAAAGCCCACTTCACATCACCCTGACTGGTATACCGCGACCAGTGGGATCCCTTTTTGCGGTCGAAACAAAAAGAAATTCAGCTTACTCAGGCTAGGAGCCTGGAATATACACACACTACAGGACAACTCAAACAACCCGGAAAGACGCACTGCACTTATTGCCATTGAGCTCAGCAGGTACAACCTGGACATAGTGGCACTCAGTGAGACCAGACTCCCTGATAGTGGCCAAATCAAAGAGCTCAGTGGTGGATACACCTTCTTCTGGAAAGGCAAGGGTGCAGTCGAACCGAGACAGCATGGTGTTGGGTTTGCAATTAAAAATGACCTTGTCAGAAACTTGCAGTCCATGCCAATTGAAATAAATGACAGGCTAATGACACTCAGGATCCCAGTTGGGAAAAGCCAGTCAGCCACCCTCATTAGCGCATATGCGCCCACCATGACAAACCCAGATGAAGCCAAAGACAAGTTCTATTCTGATTTAGAATCTGTCATATGCTCTGTCCCGGCAGCTGATAAGCTGATTCTCTAGGGGGACTTCAATGCTAGGGTTGGCTCAGAAATCTCAGCGTGGCCAAATGTTTTGGGCCCTCATGGAGTTGGTTCATGCAATAACAATGGGTTGCGCTTACTTACTTTGTGCGCTGAATTTGGCCTGTTCATTACCAACACAAATTTTAGTCTCCCCGTGAGAAACAGAACGTCATGGATGCATCCCCGCTCAAAGCATTGGCATCTCATAGACTATGTCATTGTGAGGAAGACTGACAGAAAGGATGTCCTTGTAACAAAGGCGATGTGTGGTGCCGAGTGTGGAACTGACCACAGACTCATTGTTTGCAAGCTCAGACTAACATTGAGGCGCAATAGACGCCCTCAAGGGAAAGCGCCACCTAAACGCCTAAATGTTTCAAAACTCTGCTCAGCTGAGAAACAGAGCGAGCTCTCCTCAGAACTCTCCTCAAAATTGGATTGCGTGACTTTTGACCCTGAGAACATTGAACAGAGCTGGACTGACCTAAATACGACTGTACCCTCTTGCGCCAGCAGCACAGTTGGTTTTCCTGTCCGCAAGCACCAGGACTGGTTAAATGATAATGATAATGAAATCAAAGTGCTCATCAAAGAAAAAAATAGTCTCATCCAAGCTCACTGCAGTGACCCCTCTTCCACAGCAAAAGCTGATGCCCTGCGTGCATGTAAGGGTGTACTCCAGAAGAAGCTGAGGAAAATGAAAAATGACTGGCTTGAAGTGCGAGTAAGAGAAACTCAGAAATATGCCGACACAAACAACACGAGAAAGTTCTTTGAGAGCCTCCGAGCTGTGTTTGGACCATCCCGCTCTGGCACTACGCCACTTCTTGCGTCAGATGGTTCAACACGCATTGTTGAATTGAATGCCATAATTCAGCGTTGGGCAGAACATTTCGGAGGTGTGCTAAATCGGCCATCAAATATAAATACTGAGTCCATTGACCGCCTCCCTCAGACTCCTATTAATGCAGCTCTTGCCAAGCCATTCACAGCAAATGAGACCCGGACTGCCACAAATCAGATGTCCTTTAACAAATCACCAGGCGTGGATTCAATTCCTGCTGAGGTGAAGCTTATTGAAAGGTTGACCGAGTTGTTCAATCATATGTTGAAAGCAGGGAAGCTGCCACAGGACTTCAAAGATGCTTCAATCATCCATCTGTACAAAAACAAAGGGGACAGCCAAGTCTGTGACAACCATCGGGGAATCTCTCTACTTTCAATTGCTGGCAAAATATTGGCAAGAATGCTTCTGAGTCGCCTTCTTGATCACCTCTCGTCAAATGACTTGCTTCCCGAGAGCCAATGTGGCTTTCGTAAAGAGAGGGGAACGGCGGATATGATCTTTGCTGCCAGACAGATTGAGGAAAAAGGCATGGAACAAAATAAAGCGCTGTACATCACATTTGTTGACCTCACAAAAGCATTTGACACAGTGTGTCGTGAAGGCCTCTGGAAAATCTTGGCGAAGTTTGGGTGTCCACCCGAATTCATCACAATAGTGCGCCAGTTTCATGATGGCATGCAAGCTGCAGTCAAAAGTAACGGCAGTGTTTCAGAGCCCTTTGCTGTCACAAATGGGGTAAAACAGGGTTGTGTCTTAGCCCCAACTCTATTCAGCATCATGTTCTCTGCAATGCTACAAGAAGCCTTTAGCTCTCCTCCTCAAGGGGTAAGCATCAAGTACCGAACTGATGGCAGTCTATTCAACCTCAGGAGACTTCAGGCAAAAACCAAAACCAAAAGTACTCAAGTCTGTGACCTACTATTTGCTGATGATTGTGCACTTCTGGCACACGATGAGGATAGCATGCAAAACTGTGTTGATAAGTTCTCTAGTGCCTGTGACAACTTTGGCCTCACAATAAGCACAAAGAAGACGGAAGTGCTCCATCAGCCTACTCCAGACGACAAGTATCCTGTGACCCCAAATATCAAAGTCCATGACAGTCTTCTGAAGGTGTCGGAGAACTTCACCTATCTTGGCAGTACACTGTCTTCCACGGCTCGTGTTGATACTGAAATTCCCTCAAGAATCAGCAAAGCCAGCTCTGCATTTGGCAGGCTTCGAAAGAGAGTAGGGGATGTTGCCGGCATTCGCACAGACACTAAGCTGAAAGTGTACAATGCTGTGGTCCTTCCCACCCTACTCTATGGGGCTGAAACCTGGACAGTGTACCAATCGCATGCCAGAAAACTAAATCACTTTCATCTGGCCTGCCTTAGAAAGATCCTAAGGATCAAATGGCAGGATAAAATTCCAGACACTGAGGTCCTCAATCGTGCCAAGGAATTGAGCATCTTCTGCCACCTGAAAAAAATTCAGCTACGTTGGGCAGGACATGTTGTCAGAATGCCCGACTCCAGACTCCCTAAGCAAATCTTCTTCTCTGAGCTCTCCAATGGAACGAGGAATGTTGGGGCAATCACTGAAGGCCTTTGCCATTGATGTGAGTGAGTGGGAAAAGCTCTCGCTTGATCGAGCAAATTGGAGGGCGGCCCTTACCAGAGGCAGCAAAGCATGGGAAGCTGACAGAGTCCAGCAAGCTATCAAAGAAAGAGAACGGCGCAAGAAAAGGCCCAGTGGTACTGAACCAACGGAGCACTCTTGTCACTTATGCGGAAGGGTCTTCAGGGCAAAAATAGGACTTATCAGTCACATGAGAAGCCATAAGTCATGAAAGAACAGTCTTTCCATTCTATCCTCTGTGTCCTTTACTTCTCTTTATTGTCCATGTGTTGAAAATTCTCAACAATTTCTGTTCTTTATTCCTCTGGTGTTGTTAAGGTCATCATCATATCTGATGGACGAACTATTATTATTATTAATACACAGCATTTTTATAGTAATTATATGTAAATATAATCACACACACAATTCACAGGCATACTCAAAATAAAAAAAAAAACTAGATTGACATTCAGAATGTAAAAAGATGACTCTTCAGCTGATGTTTAAAAGTCATAAAATGTTCAGTCTCTCTCCAAGACGGAGGCAGAGAATTCCAAATCTGAGGCCCTTGAAAAGAAAATGATTTTTCACCCATGGTCTTTAGGGACATCTTAGGAATTTTAATCTGTCTTTCATTTAAGTCCATGCCTGTCTGGAAGCCTCGGTCTTGCCTCTCTCTCTCTCTCTCTCTCCCTGTCTCTCTCTCCCCCTGTCTCTCTCTCTCCCTCTATCTTTCTCTCTCTCTCTCTCTCTCTCTCTCTCTGTGTCTCTCTCTCTCTCTCTCTCTCTCTCTCTCTCTCTCTCTCTCTCTCTCTCTCTCTCTCTCTCTCTCTCTCTCTCTCTCTCTCCCTCTCTCTCATGCCAGTCTGGAGCCTCGGTCTTGCCTCTCTCTCTCTCTCTTATATTTTTCTGTTTTTGTGGTTCTCCCACTCCCATCTCATCCCTGTTCGTTCCCTCACATTTCCTTGATGTCCCCCACCCAGAACTCGCAAAAAAAAATGGGTGGGAGGGCAAATATGAGCAGAGCTGGCAGTTGTGAAACCTTCACAATAAAAATTAAGAAATTAAAATGGTTCTCCTTTACTTAACAAATTCGCAGATTTGATCAATATGATTTCACAATTTCACAGATGTCATAAAAATTATTTCGCAATTTTCAAAGATTTGATCAATATTATTTCACTATAGTTTTTTTCTCATATTTCATCTGTATGATTTCATAATTTCACAGGTAGACGAGGCTTTTCCGGTAAATTCAGATATTTTGTGGAATATTTTGTTTCTTTCATTTTGTTTCATTTTTGGATAAGACAGTCATTCATGTGTTGCTCAGGCTGTGTTTGTGTGTGTGTGTGTGCACATATATGTGTGTGTGTGTTTTTGTGTGTATGTTTACCGTCATGTCAGGCAGGTGCTTGGTTATATTCAGCAATGCGGTGTTAGCTGTATGCTGGGGCGGGGGGGGGGGGGGGGGGAGGGGGTTGTTGTGTGTACTTGAGAAAACTAGATTATCATAGCTCGGGCACCCTTGGGTGTGGAACCCAATTGGGAGCAGTTTTTTTCTAGTTGAGTTAAAGCGAGTGAGCAGTGGTCCAAATGGCCTAAATTCAGGGAGCAATGGTCTAAATGGCCTAAAGTCAAGGAGCAATGGCTCAATTGGCTTAAAGCCAGGGAGCAATGGTCCAATTGGCCTAAAGTCAGGGAGCAATGGTCCAATTGGCCTAAAGTCAGGGGACAATGGGCCAATTGGCCTAAAGTCAGGGGACAATGGTCCAATTGGCCTAAAGTCAGTGAGAAATGGTCCAATTGGCATAAAGACAGTGAGCAATGGTCCAATTGGCATAAAGACAGTGAGCAATGGTCCAATTGGCTTAAAGCCAGGGAGCAATGGTCCAATCGGCTTAAGTCAGTGAGAAATGGTCCACTTGTCTTAAAGCCAGGGAACAATGGTCCAATGGCCGTCTTGCTTTTTCCTGGCGGCACAGTGTGACCTGCTCCCCCCCCCTCCCCCAACTCAAACTCATGTTATAGACCAAATGTGACAAAAAACTGTGAAGCTCAGCTAGTGTGTGGTTGGCGGGGGCTTTTTTTTTTGGTAGGATCTCCTTCTGTTCTATGGTTATGCTATCGCATGGTTTCTTTCTAACACAATGTGACAATGACGACAGGCATTCTCCAAACTCAAACTCAAACTCAACCTGAAACGCAATGTGGCAGTAAGTACCTTGCCTGCTCCAGTTGTAACTGGGTGCAATGACACAAAAAGGCAAATTTCCCAAATGGGATTAAAGTCGTATACAAAAATACAAAACAAAACAAAAATACAAACTGTGGGCCTCGGCTAGGCCAATTTCTCGAGCTTAAATCTTGTTTGTTCCAACTCCACTTTTTTTGCATAACTGAGAAATTCGACGTTAAACGTTTGCAGCTTTAGTTATTATGATAAGGACTTGAACAATCGAAACTGTGAAACAGCTTGATTAATGCCACAACGTATTTTAAACAAGTGTCAAAGTGTGCAGATGTTGTATCTCGTCTACATGCCAGAATATCCATGTGCGTACAAAATATTTTCACAACATGCCTAAAATGGCTACAATGACAATATGATCAAATCCGATTTATTTACCAATGGGATCACATGAATCACAATGACCTCTTGATTTTGAATTTATGATTGGTCGTCTTTATAATTACTTTTCTTTCCTTTGATTTTATGATAACTATTTCCCTTGATACAATTTCATGATTACTTCAATTGGGGGATTATTCCAGAATAATTACCTTCCTTGATTTCGTCGCGTGATCATGGTTTCCTTTGGTTTATATTTCATTGTCATTTCCTCCTCTAGTTTTGATTTCACGATGGTTCTTTCTCGTGTTTTTAATTTCATAATTATGTACTCATTTAATTTGATCTCGTGATAATTAGTTATTTTGGTTTTTATTTCATGATAATTGCTTCCCCTGGCTTTGTTTTCATGATAATTACTTCCCTTGGCTTTGTTTTGCTTTGTTTTTATGATGATTACTTAATTTCCCTTGGCTTTATTCTGTGATGATTAATTCCTTTGGTTCTGATATGTTCTTTCCTGGTTTTGCCGTAACAGATAAGGATTGGCTTTATTTGGCTGTACTGTTTCTATCGGTGTTGATTATCGTCCTGCTCATTCCCGTCATCTTTGCCGTGTGTACCATTGGAAGACGTGCGAAAGCCGGGGAGAGTACCATGACAACACCGGGGGGTACGCCTACAAAACGCGGCTTTTCCAGCCCAACGCCGTGGTTCCGCGCTAGACCACGAAGGAGATACACAAGAAAATCGATCGCAGATCATCACCGCACTAGGAAGAAAGGTAGGCGGAATTGGTTTGTTCCATTTGACGTCACACAATTGGTTTGTTCCATCAGGAAATCGGTTTGTTCCACTTGACGTCACAGAATTGGTTTGTTCCATCAGAGAATTGGTTTGTTCCACTTGACATCACAGACTTTGTATTCGACGAAATTTCGAATGTTTTTTGTTGTTTTTTTTTCGTCCATCGTCGTAACTTCCAAAGCCATCTATTTGGTTCTTCCCAAGACCGCACATTCTCAGCCGCCGTGCCATAAACAAATCTTTGCCAGTGAGCATGCTCAGCAGCCGTGCCAATTCAATTATTATTTTTTTTTAATCCTGAAGAAAGCTGATCCTTGCCGAAAGTTTGGGTAGTTCCTCTCAGTTGCATTTTCTTTTGAAATTATGTTATCTTAAGATAACATACACGAGTGGATCTGATTAAATCGGATTTAAGGTGGAGGACCACATGCCTGAGAAAACCCTTCCAAGGGGTGAGGGTGGGGGTGGATTTTCTAAGGAAATTTAAATCTGCTTTTGATATAGAAGATTGGCCATTGTCTGCTTCATTAAGAAATGTTTTCTTGATATCGCCGTAGAAATAATTATTTTTTTAATTTTTTTTTATTTTTTAAAGAGGTAAAAAAAAAGTTTCACCTCTAGCCCGGTTTAATAATAATACATGTAATAATCATCATAATACGTAGTATTTATATAACCCGTTATCAACCAGGGCACAACACGGGAGGTGGCAGTTACCGGTGATAAGCTCAATCCATTTGGCGTACGGATGAGCGCCAGGGGTCCCCTCTGTCGGTGGGAGCGGCTTTTCAGCTGCATTGATCAACTACCGCCCGCCGTAACCTGGGCAGCCCCCAGGCAGTTGGGTGTTGTTCCGCCACGTCAGCCTGCTTCATAAGGTGGTTGGAGCTAGACCAAAAGTCGAAAAGCTGACGTAAAGTGTGCACCTGGCAAAAACAGAAAAATACTAAAACTTGGTACCTGGAACGTCAGAACAATGCGCCCAGGCTTGCAACAGCAAGATCTCACTGATATTGACTCCATCAGGAAATCCCAAATTATTGATCGAGAACTTCAGCTACTAAACATCGACATCGCTGCCCTTCAAGAAACTCGACTTCCCGACTCCGGGTCAGTCAAAGAAGAAAACTACACCTTCTTCTGGCAGGGCCTTAGCAGCGAACAGCCGAGAATCCACGGCGTGGGCTTCGCCGTAAAAAACTCCCTTATCAATTCGATCGCAACTCCAATTGGAGTGTCAGAACGCATCATGACACTCAGACTGAACACCCGGTCTGGTTTTACCAACATTATCTGTGTCTATGCCCCAACACTTACCTCCTCTGACGAAACCAAAGACATTTTCTACGAGGCATTGCAGAGGACTCTCCACAACATCCCTCTCACCGAAGGCCTGCTAATTCTGGGTGACTTTAACGCTCGAGTGGGAGCAGATCACTCCGCATGGCCAAAGTGCATTGGGCACTTCGGCATTGGCAACATCAACGAAAACGGGCAGCGCCTTCTGGAGCTATGCTCCGTAAACTCATTATGTGTTACAAACACGTACTTTGACCTTAAGAGATGCCAAAGAACATCATGGCGCCATCCCAGGTCTGGCCATTGGCATCAATTAGATCTTATTCTCTCAAGGAGGAAGAGTTTGGGCTGTATAAAAATAACTCGTTCCCTCCACAGTGCTGACTGTGACACCGACCATGCACTGGTAGTCAGCAAAATCAAAATTTCGGCCAAGAAAATATACAGATCAAAAGCCCCTTCAATCCCTAAGATCAATGTAACAGCAATCAGAGATGAATCAAATAGAAAGTCATTTGAAAAGTTATTTGCTGAAAGCATGGATAATGTCAGCCAATGTGACTCGGTAGATGAAACATGGAACACTCTCAGTTCAAAAATTCATGACTGTGCCATCAAGTCTTTTGGACAGCATAAAGTTTCAAACAACGACTGGGTAGCCCAGAACAGCGAAATTCTCCTACCTCTCATTGAGCAAAAGAAATCTGCTTTCAATGAGTATAACAAAAATTGCAATCAGAGTACAAAAACTTGTTTGAAAAATGCAAAAGCTAAACTTCAGCTGGAGGTAAGACGTTGCGCCAACAAATACTGGACAGACTTGTGTAACAGCATACAAGAGGCAAATGAAAAGGGAGATATGAAAACCGCCTTTAGTCAGATGAAAGTAGCTCTTGGGCCAATCATCACCAAAAGCGCCCCACTTAAGTCTGTAAATGGTGAACCCATCACAGATAAAAATGAACAACTGAATAGGTGGGTAGAGCATTAGTCTCTGTTGTATTCAACTGAGAAAAATATTCCACCAGATTTTGAGGAACACCTCCAAAAACTGCCAATAATGGCCGAACTTGACGCTGAACCTTCCTTAGTCGAGCTTTCCAATGCAATCGACCACCTGTCTGCTGGAAAAGCCACAGGAAGTGACAACATTCCTGCAGAGGTATTAAAAGATCTAAAAGGCCCACTATTACCACACCTGTATAATCTGTTACTGCAGTGTTGGAAAGAAGGCGTGATACCACATGATATGAGAGACGCCAAAATTGTCACACTTTACAAGAACAAAGGAGACAAAGGCGACTGCAACAACTATCGAGGCATATCCCTCCTCAGCATTACTGGAAAGGCTTTTGCTCGCGTCATCCTCTGCCGCCTTCAACAACTGGCGGAAAAAGTCTTACCAGAAACACAATGTGGCTTTCGAAGCAAACGATCAACTATTGACACGATATTTGCACTTCGGCAAATCCAAGAAAAATGTAAAGAACAAAACAGGCCGCTTATAACATGCTTTGTGGACCTAACAAAGGCTTTCGACACCGTAAGCCGATCTGGCCTGTATGCAGTCCTTAAATCCATAGGCTGTCCACCAACATTGCTAAAACTTATTGCATCCTTCCACACTGACATGAGGGCATGTGTCAACTTTGAAGGCTGCACATCCAATTCATTTGCTGTAAACAGCGGTGTGAAGCAGGGATGTGTTCTTGCTCCTACCTTATTTGGTATATATTTTGCAGCCCTACTCAAGAATGCCTTTGGTCAATGTTCAGGTGGAGTACTTATTAACACCAGAGTGGACGGCTCCATTTTTAATGTTGCCAGACTAAAAGCAAAATCTCGTACAGAGCATATTATGTTACAAGAGCTCCTCTTCGCAGATGATGCTGCAATCGTGGCCCACGATGAAACCACGCTCCAGGCTCTCATCAATAGCCTTGCCAAAGCCTGTGACAAATTCATGCTAAGGATCAGTGTCTCAAAAACTGTAGTTTTGACACAAGGCTTGAGAAACCCCAACCCAATCATGCTGAATGGCTCTCCTCTGGAGCAAGTGGGAAAATTCTGCTACCTAGGCTCAACCATCAGTGGTAGCACAGACATAACAACTGAAATAAATGCCAGAATAGGAAAGGCGGCCACAGCTTTTGGCAAACTCTCAAAAAGGGTGTGGAACAATAGCAAGCTGACCATCAAAACAAAGGTACTCGTGTACCAAACTTGCGTCCTAAGCACCCTGCTGTATGGCTCAGAGACATGGACCACCTACTCCAAACATGAAAGATCCCTCAACTCCTTCCACCTGCGCTGCCTACGCAAAATTCTCAAGATCAAGTGGCAAGACAGGATCTCAAATATCGAAGTTCTGAGCCGAGCCAACATTCCATCAACTCAGGCTCTCCTAGGCAAAAAAAGACTGCGGTGGCTTGGACATCTCCACCGTATGGAAAATGATCGCATCCCCAGACAAATTCTCTACGGGGAACTTGCTACTGGCAACCGACCCAGAGGTAGGCCACATCTGCGATTCAAAGACACTTGCAAGGTCACGATGAAAGCATTCAACATCGACCCCAATGAATGGGAGAACCTTGCAAATGATCGAAGCAGATGGAGACAAAAATTGCGCAGTGGCACGCTCGCAATAGACTTCAAGGCAAAAGAAACATACCTGACAAAACGACAGAGGCGGAATGAAAACACTCGCCAAAGTGAACCCAAAAGACTGACCTGCAATCACTGCCATCGCACTCTCGGGTCAAACATTGGTAGAATAAGCCACGAGAGAATCTGTCAGTCAAAGTGAAAGTGAATATTCTAGCTGCTAAGACCGTCTGTAAAGACGCTAAAGGCCATATATATCAACCAGGCTCTAAGCGCTTTATATCATTTACCTATATCTATACTAATAAAAGTGAAACCTTACGACAATGGCAGCGCGCCTTTCGCTACTCCTCTGTTAATGCTGATTCGGTGGCCCTCAGATTTTATACAGCGCTTAGTATAGACTGTCGTCGTGTCCCCGCCACAGAAAATACAAAAAAAAAAAAATGAATAACTCGCAGAACGTTTGTATTAGTTTCCAGGTTGCGACACATTGGCGTTCGATCTATTTTTTTGGCAAATTAATGTAATTGAGATTGGTTCCGGTATCTGTATCACACTCACAAAACAACTTCCGGTTAGGACTGGTTTGAATGATGAGATTGAGTTCTAAGCCTATCAAGTATGAAACTGTGTGTGTGTGTTCTCAATGTGCCTAGACTAGGGAAAAGAAAAGGTCTGGAATTGGGAGATTGACGCTGCAGGGCAAAAAGTACAGGTTTGTGTTTTCAATATGCCTAGGAAAATATTATAATATTTCTTTTCCATTAACACATGACGTTATCACTTCCTGCGATGTGCAAACAAACTAACCCATGCGCAAATCAAGCCATTTGACGGATGCTGGCTGAACGCGCAGGACGTCAACGCGCAAAGAGAGGGCAGTAAAACGTATCTAAAAACAAACAAACAAACAAAAATAAAATAAAGCTAAAGGAACAGGTAAAATGAAGCAGGTCCATAATAATCACCCAGATCTGAAACTAATAAATCGATTTATCCCGGGCAGGGCCGGGAACTCAGCTAGTATTATATATTTTGGTAACTCGAAACTGGTCACCTAAGGCTCAGGAATCACATCAAACTCAGGCTTCAAACTTTGCACAACAGCATATTATTATCAGTGCGAAATTAACATGGGCTATATTAGAAATTATGAAATGTTCAGGCTTCTCTTCTACGTTTCATTTTTCATTGTTTCGCCATCATTTAGATCTATTTCGAGTCTTGGTTCGCCATTTTAAGGTTTCGTTACCACTTCCTGCGATGTGTTCACTATCAAACACACTAACCCGTGCGTAAATCATGCTGTTGTACGGGATGCCCAGGGTGTCAACTCACAAAGGCAGAGCAGTAAGACTTAATTTAAAATAAACAAACAAAAATAAAATAAACAAATAGGAATAGGCCAGATGAAGCAGGTCCATAATCACCCAGAACTGAAACCGATTTATCCCGGGCAGGGCCGGGGAACTCAGCTAGTATCATATACTCACACACTCAATACACAGGCATACTCAGGAGAAAAACATAAGCTTGATGGACATTCAGTGTGTAAAAAGATGAGTCTTCAGCTGATGTTTAAAAGTCATAAAATGTTCAGCCTCTCTCAAAGACAGAGGCAGAGAATTCCAGATCTGAAGCCTTTGATAAGAAAAAGATTCTTAACCCATGGTCTTAGAGACATCTTAGGAACTAGTGTAAGGACCCGTTCAGAGAACGGATTGCAATATCGGCATGTAGATCTAGATCTAGCTAGTTACTCAGTCGGCACACAGATTATGTAGATCAAGGTAGAAAACAACACGCACAATCGGCACACACGATTATGTAGATTTAGATAGAAAACAACTCACAACTGGCACAGTAACACCCGCATGGCCCATGCATAAGGCAGACGGCACAGAAACTCATGCCTTCAAACTTTAAAACGCAACCGGAAGTTTAAAGTCGAAACAAAACAAAGGCAGGAGGGAGGCCATCATTGTATCATTTATTACAAAATTACGATACTTCGCTTTCATGTCAAAGCAATAGACATAGTAGCAAAAAGAACTATCTTTCACATGTAATTTTTTCAGGTCTGGGCATTTCTTCCTCGCAGCAGTGAATTTTTTTTCCTTGCTGTTTTTTTATGTAGATTTTAAACTTTTTTTTAGTGTCAGCAGATGTTCAAAGATGCCGTGATGGTACACTTATGAGGCGGTAACTTTCAAAACCCGCTATGTCACTTTATATTGATTTTGAGAAAACGCGCTGCATGTGACACAGCATAATACTGAATCTGAGAGAGTACATGCATTTTTAATGAAAAACACATTGAGTTGCCGCGTTTTGATTGCCATAATGTTTTAACTGTAGATATGTTTTATGGCAGATTTGATGTTGTGAACCTCAACTCATTTTTTTTTTTTATGTGACTTTCGAGGTTTTGAACGTTACCTCTTCATATGGAGTCAAAAGATTAGTTAAATAGGTTTGTGACACAGGGTAGCCAGCTTATACATTATTCGTTTTTCTACGGTTTTGTCACATTTGTAATTACACTACAGTCCCTTTACAACGGTTTCATCTGGACCGGTTCAATACTCGCCATTCAACTATGAAAACGTGAGCCCTTGCCAGATAACAACACTGTAAATCACAGTGGTCGTTGATGGTTTTCGTATTTCTTTACTTCTTTAATCCCATTTGGGAAATTTGCCTTAGTGTCCTTGTAGCACGGTTACAACAACTGGAGCAGGCACGTCGTCGCCACAGTGCAGCGCGGGTCGGCGGATTTTTTAATATATTTTTGTTTGGGCGGGGGGGGGGTGTGATAAGGATACATTTTATTTCATTTTGCTCTGGGAGAAGCCTGTTCGGCCTTCTCTTCTCGATGTCCAACTGCTAAGGTATCTTTAACGAGCGCAACGTGCAGGCGGGCCCTTCGGGTTTTTCGTCCTTATCCGAGAAGACTAGGTGCTCGATCCCACTTACCTTAGGATCAGGGCCAGGAAAATATGAGAAAATTCCTAAATTTCCAAAATGGGCTTGCACCGACCGGGATTTGAACCGGGTACCTTCGGCATGAGAGGCGAGCATCTTGCCTCTAGACCACCGTATCACCGTGTTGTATGGTAAACTGTGAACATTCAGACGTATACATGCGCCGCTAACCGATACAAGAGCTCACTTTTTCAAAGTTGAATCGTGACCGATGAACTATGAAGGATGGATGATAAATCATCCGTGTGACGGCAAGCTTAGAGCCCAGACGTTGTGTCGATTTAGTTTCGATTTAGTTTCGCTTTCGGCGGTCCTGCCGAAAGACGTCAGTCTCGACGGAAAAAACGAAACGAGACGAAAACGGCAGCAGTATGTGCTCTATAAGGCGCGCGCTGTGGAGGTTTTTGACATCTGCTCGGCTTTTTTAGATCCATGAAAGAATTATTTTCTGATGGAGACCCGAAACGCATCATGTCCTTTCTGAGAGAGGCTAAGATCTACAACTTGATTTTAAAACTTTTATACCTATTTATAAACCTTTTTTTCGGATCTATACAAAACGAGATTTGAGAATTGTACCAATGTGATAAAATTATATAAATATCTTTAATCCTGTCCTTAAAGTTAAAAGCTCTGAATACGAAACACAATAAAAACGTGTACCTAAAGAGACCGTGAAGGACGCAAAGTGGCCGTTTTCGTGCCGTAAAACCCAAACTTAGATTCAAACTCGCGACTTTTTGACAAGACGAGACTGACGTCATTCAGCGAAACTATCGGAAGCGAAACAGAACCGAAGCCAGTGCGTCTGGGTTCTTGAGCTTCAAGTTTTTTTGTGTTCATTTTACACAGGCCGTTCGAACACAAGCCAGGCATCTAGTCATCAATCCCCAAAGAAGAGGAAATCGATTTCCCCGAAGTCCCAATTCACCGAAACGAAGACAACTTACCACATCAGTTCTGTCGGTATGACTTCCGTCCGGCTTTTCTGTCTATCAATCTGTAGGCCCATACATCTTGATGTTGTTTTTGGATCTATTTATCTATCTATCTATCTATCTATCTATCTATCTATCTATCTATCTATCTCTCTATCTCTCTATCTCTCTATCTATCTATCTATCTATCTATCTGTCTATCTGTCTATCTGTCTATCTATCTATCTATCTATCTATCTATCTATCTATCTATCTATCTATCTATCTATCTCTCTATCTATCTATCTATCTATCTAACTATCTATCTATCTATCTATCTATCTATCTATCTATCTATCTATCTATCTATCTATCTATCTATCTATCTATCTATCTATCTATCTATCTGCCTGCATGCCCGTGTGCCGGTCTGTCCCTCTGTTTGTCTAGCTATCTATCTCAGTACATTTAATTTGTCCAAACAGTCCCATTTTTGCTCCTCTGTATGCGCTTCTCTGTCTCAAATACGTCTTAAGAAAGGCAGACAAAATTTGGACACAGCCATGCCCATGGACTGTACATTTGTAATGAAAAAGACCTTTCCAGTCTTTCAGCAAGGCTGTCACTACCCTGTCACTATACCTGGGATATTAGAAAATGTATAACCCTCATATTTTATACCTTCCTGACGGCTTAACGTCTTTAGGCTGCACTGACGTCTTAATCACCCAAACATTAAAACACAAGGGAAGACTTTGTTAAATTTGATGTTGCTTTTATTTGTTATTTCCGAGTTGAAGACGGCATTTATAACACATTTGCCCCCACAACCTGGTCAAGCACTAATCCTTTTGGGAAAGTAGTTCTTGTTTTTTAATTTCTTGCAGAAACGGAAATATGAAAACGAGGCCTCGCCCATCAGAGACTTAAACGTAACCCTCGAAAATGAAGTGACAGTAGAGCACGCGGGACTTGCGAAAAGTTTCCACAACTTCACAATATCATCTGCAGACTCGACGCAAGACGACGTTCATTAGTGATATATCTCGCAAAAGAACGAACTGGAAAAAAAAAATCTGTCTTCAATGTCTTCCTCGAAAATGCATTGGCAGAACACGCGGGACCTGGGAAAAAGTTTCAACTACCTCAAAATATAAACAGTTTTATTTTCTTAGTTAAATGTCTCAAAAGTGTCAAAAATGATTTAAGCCATTAGCGTAGAGCACTGAAGACTCATTTGTGATATCTCGTGAAAGGACGAATTGTAAAAAAAAAGAGTCTCTCTGGTGGAAATTCAGAGGAATTCATTTATCAATGCTCTGAAGACACATCTGTGATGGTAAAGTTTCTTTTGTAACCATCTTAGGGAGGTATCATAGTACAGTAAGCTCGGGGAGGCACAGTCAGCTGATGGCAGACAAGAAATGCACACCAGAATTTCCTATATTTTGTTAGTAAATCCGGGAAAACCCTATCATGCTAAGCCCAGTCAGACACAGCCAGTTTCTGCCATTATTTCTTGGGTGTACTTTTTGCTGGCAGCAACTGGCTGTGACAGTGTGACGTTCCGGGCTTAGCTATGATACCCCCGTATTGCGCCAACATTAGTAACATGTTGTTGTTGTTGTTGTTTCGGGGTGGAAGAGGGTGCACAACGATCTGGTCTTTATTAGCCCTAGGCCTGTGGTAAGCTGACAGTAGGCCGAGACTAGATTGGAAATTTTAATGCAGGCCTCCAGTTCAGTAATGCTCATTATGAATGTTTGTAAACAGTGCTAAATTTAATACACACATCGCGACCTTAGTTTACGTTTGTTCTAACTCCACTTTTTGCACAACTGAGAAATTCGACATTAAAACAAATCGGACCTGGGAAACAGCTTGATAAGATAAGATAAGATAAGATAAGATAAATTTTATTCGTCCTTGTACAAGGAAATTTGTATTGATCATTGAATACATAACAATACAGTTACAGAAGCAGAAAGTATGATATATAGCGCGCACACACACACATATATACACACACACTGATAAATTAACAAAATTAACAGTGCACACAATATGCTTCCCTAACTAAAACACATTGACCTGACACGCAGGACATAATTCAACTGTGCACAGATTACGATCAAGATGACGACATTATTGTAACATCCTAGTTGATGATGGAATAAACGATTTAAAGTAGCGCTTAGTTTTAGTTTTCTTTGACAACAGCCTTAAACTTCGTACAGATCTTATATATTCTTTGTTCAGGGGATGTTGGAGGTCATTTATAATAATATTAGCTTTTCTAATACAAGCACCAGTGTACAGCTCACCAACATATGGCAGATCACAGATACAAATTTTGGATGCTTTTTTAATTAAAATATTGATCTTATTTTTATCTTTTTGTAAGATGTTTCCTCCCCAACAGACAACTCCATACATCAAAACGCTCTGAATAGCCATGGTGTAAAATATTTTCAGAATGCTTTTGCTAAATTTTAAAGAGCGGAGCTTTCTGATGAAATACATGCGCTGGTTGGCTTTCTTGTATACATATGTTACATTCGCATGCCAGTTAAGCAATGAATCAATAGTAATGCCAAGATATTTGGCCTCTGTGACAATTTCAACCTCTTCATTGTTGATAGTAAGAGGGCAAACAGGAACGTTGTTATTTTTCCTAAAGTCAAAAACAAGCTCTTTTGTTTTCTTAACATTCAGTAGAAGATAGTTGTTATTACACCAACAATGAAAGGATTGTACAATGTTAGAATATTCGTGGCCAGAGTTAGGTAAAAGGCCTAAAATAGCAGAGTCGTCGGCAAATTTAAGAAGGTAAACGTTGTTGTGTGTCACGGTGAAATCATTTGTATACAATGTATACAAGGCAGGTGACAGCACGCAGCCTTGAGGCGCTCCTGTGTTTGTTGTGAGTAATTTGGAAAATGTGTTGTTTATATCCACAAACTGGCTTCTCTGTGTTAGAAATTCGAAGATCCAGCTCTTTAAAAAAAGAACTCACGTGTAGGTTGGTAAGCTTTTGAAACATTAAATGCGGTTGTATGGTATTAAACGCAGACGAAAAATCGACTAGGAGCACACGAACACAAGTTTTACCAGTGTCTAAATGACTGTAGATGTTATGCAATAAAAACAATAAGGCGTCTTCTGTGTTCCTGTAATCCTGTTTTCTTTGTATGCAAATTGCAAAGGATCGAGATTTTGTTTGACCTCCTTCGTTAGTTCAGTTAAAACAAGTTTTTCAACGCATTTAAAGATAATGGAAGTTAATGCAACTGGGCGAAGGTCGTTCATTTCAGATATTTTTGGTTTTTTGGGGACAGGTAAGATTTTTGACAATCTCCAAATGTTTGGTATGTAATGGTTTTGAAAGGATTTGTTGAAGATGAAAGTAAAAATTTTTGCTAGTTGTTCAGCACATGTTCTCACTACTTTGCTTCCAATGTTATCTGGTCCAGATGCCTTTCTTTCCTTAACAGATTTAAATTGTTTCACAACAGCATCATAATCAAAACAAATATTACATTCATCATTATCAAAATCAAAACTGTGTGGGGTAATGCGAAACATAAACACCACGGAGTACGATCGCATTGACCTCACAAGGGAAACCACTCTCGATGGAGAGGTGCAGGAAGGGACTATATAACCAGGGAGGCGATGCGTTGACTGACTACACAGTCAACTCAAGAAACAGGTAGGCTTTCTTAGCTTTACCTAAGTCCTACGCCTACATTGGTGACCCCGGACTTGGAACGAAATTCCAAGAGTTTCCACCATGGAAGAACACAAAGCAGTGTTGGCTGTTTCTCTGAAACTGCCAACATTTTGGACCACCAACCCAGAAGCGTGGTTCGCTCAGGCGGAGGCGCAGTTTTCCATCCGTAACGTCACCGTGGATGACACGAAGTATTATCACGTGGTGGCCAGTCTCGACAGTCAAACAGCAACACGGGCTCTATCTGTGCTCGTTTCCCCACCTCAGGAACGCAAGTATGAGGCTACTGGCACAGGAAGCGGACCGACTGTACCTGTCCGTCATTCCAAACTCCAACTCAGTGCTAGAGGTAAACATCGCTGCAACACAGCCATCACCCTCTGCACCTAGACTTAGATCTAGCGGTGGTCAAATCTCGTCAGTGTGCTGGTACCACAATCGTTTTGGAGAACAGGCACGCAAGTGCATCCAACCGTGCACACATCCTGCCCCCAAACCTCGTTCCTTTTCAACTTCCAACAGGAACCAGGGAAACGCCAGGCAGGGTCAGCAGTAGTGACACCCGTCTCTCAAACTTCTGCTGGCCCGTGCTCTCCACAAATGGTTATGGTCGACATCACAGGGCGTCGCTTCTTGGTTGACACGGGTGCACAGGTATCATCATTCCTGCAACACTGTTGGACAAACGCACCGGTACCTGCGGACCTCCACTCCTCGCTGCTAGTGGCTCTTTATTTTAACTCGTGTTTATCATGTTGTATCTGATGGTATCCACGAATGAGGTCGATCTTGGAGAAGATAGTTTTCCCTTTCAGCCCGGTTGAGAAATCCTGGATGTGAGGAATGGGGTACCGGTCTGCTATCGTCCTGTCGTTGAGGCGACGAAAATCCCCGCATGGTCTCCACTCTCCACTAGCTTTAGGAACCATGTGCAAAGGTGATGCCCACGGGCTGCTAGATCGTCGAATCACTCCCATGTCCTCCATCTTCTTGAACTCTTCTTTTGCAGTGGCTAGCTTGTCGGGTGCCAGACGACGTGCCTTAGCATGGATAGGGGGGCCAGTAGTAGGCACATGATGATGGACGCCATGCTTCACCTCTGAAGATGAAAAGGTGGGTTGGAGGATTTGTGGAAACTCAGAAAGTACTTTCCTGAACCTGTTGCTCTGAGGAGCAATAGGGGCGAGCTCTTGTATCGATGCATACGCTACTTGATGGATGCTGCAAGGGTAGATGGCCAACGAGTCAGCCTTGATTAGCTGCTGGCCACGTATATCAACAAGTATGTTGTGTCGGCGAAGGAAGTCTGCGCCGAGTAATGGCCGTTTCACATCCGCCACCACGAATCTTGCCGTGAAGACTCTATCCCTGGTCCTAATTGGTATGATACGCGTACCATAGGTTGCAATGTTAGAGCCATTACTCGGCGCAGACTTCCTTTACCTAAGTCCTACGCCTACAACTGTCTCTTATTTCCTGGTGTTGGTTGGAGAAATCGTGTTTGTCAAAGCGACAGTAGAACTGATTCAATTCATTGGCAAATTCGCTTTCATTCACAACATTCACTTTATTCTTCATACAATCGTACCCCGTAACCTGTTTCATTCCCTTCCACACAGATGACATGTCATTTGATTTAAAACTTGCTTCAATTTATCTTTGTATTCTTTTTTACACACTTTGATTCTCTTTTTAATTTGTTTGTTTACTTTGGCGAGGTCGCTTTTACTATAGTTTTTTCGGAGTCTTTCTTTGTCAACAATAGCTTCAAGGCATTCTTTTGTTAACCATGGTTTACTATTTGGATACACACACACACTTTTCTTAGGTATAATTAGATCTTCACAAAACTGGATGTAGGAGTTAACAGTAAGAACAAGGTCGTCTAAATTAGTACATGTGTTTGTAAAAATGTCCCAATCCGTGCAGTCAAAACAGGTTTGAAGTTGGTCGCAGGCCTCGTCTGTCCATGTTTTTATTACTTTGGTGTCTGCTTTATAAGTTCTTAACACAGGTCGATACTTTGTTTGGTATCATAAGATGGTCTGAGTTCCCCAGTGGTGGTAGAGGGAAAGAACGATAGGCGCCAGTGATATTACAATAAAATAAGTCCAGAGTATTCTCGTCTCTAGTAGGAATGGTGACATATTGGGTGTAGTGCGGGATGTTGTCCATGGTTGCATGATTAAAATCTCCTTGTATGATGTGAACAGCGTCTGGCCATTTTGATTCCTGTGTGTTTATGATGTTATGAAGGGTTGTTGCAGCGGTGGTCTTGTTAGCATCTGATGGTATGTAGACGGTGTTGAAAACCACATTTGTAAACTCACGAGGTAGATAGTATGGACGAACGTTTACAGTAAGAACCTCAATATCAGGTGTGCAGATGTTGTTTACAATAGTGATGTTGTTGGCATGGGCCCAGCGTTTGTTGATGTAAATGCAAACACCCCCGCCGTTAGATTTTAATGATGCTTCTGTCCTGTCCTCTCGATATAAAATGAAACCATCTATACTTGTCTCGTCGTTGGTGTTGTTAGAGTCGAACCAGGTCTCAGTGAATGCAATAGCCGAGGCATCTCGGTAGTCGTGGCACCATTTCGTACAACATTGTAATTCATCTAGTTTGTTACTCAGCGTGCGACAGTTACCAAATAAAACAGCAGGAAGAAATGGTCTTGATTTTCTTCTCTTGTTTCTCACTTTTATGCCGCCTCTTCTACCTCTTTTCCTTTGTTTTTGATCAGGAAAAGAGTACCTAGTGTGTGTACAGTCTTGTTGACATTGAATGTTGAGTGACTTTAACATGGCCGCCGTGTAATGGATGCTAGCGGGCTCGATAATGGCTTGATTTTCGCCTGTGGCTTCTACAAAGGGCGAAATAATAACAAATAGGATGCACAAACCGATGATGGAACACTTCATGTCCATGGTGGAAAACTTTCAGCGGTGTGCTATTATCCAAGACAAGGGAAAACACATAAAAATTGACAGCCACCGCACATTTTAAATAAGTTTCAAAGTGTGCATTTGTTATACATATTATCTCCAGGTTTTTTATGGTTTTTTGTTGTTGTTGTTGTTGTTGTTGTTGTTGTTGTTGTTGTTGTTGTTGTTGTTGTTGTTGTTGTTGTTGTTGTTGTTGTTGTTGTTGTTGTTGTTGTTGTTGTTGTTTGGGGGGGGGGGGTTTGTGTTGTTGTGTTTTCAGAGAATGGAGATAGAACAAACAAGAACTAAGAGTGAGACATGATTTTTATATTTGGGTAAATACATAATTATATATTATATTATTAATATTATGAACTGTATTTATTTATCTTCATTTTATGTGTATTAACCTTTTCTGAATCTTCTTTAAACATATTAACATTTTGTGCTGAAGCCATTGAACTTAATCTATTGAATAAACAAGTGATACAGCCTAGACTTGTTTCAGTCTCACGGATGCTGCGGAGTTCTGTTTAACTCCTAAGTCCAACATCTCATACTAAAGTCAGCCCAAAACAGACTTGCTCCAGTACACACTGGGGGGAACGCGTTGGTCCAGAGGCAACGTGCTCGCCTCTCTGGCCGAAGGTGCCGGGTTCGATCCCCGGTCGGTGCAAGCATGTTAGAATTTTTTTCTTTAGGGGGAAAAATATTTCAAATCCCTGATCTTATGGTAGATAGCACCTAGTCTTCTCAGATAAGGACGAAATCTCGGAGTGCCTGTGTGCATGTTACGCATGTTAAAGGTACCTTGGCAGTTAAAAGTCGAGAAGAGCAGGCCGAATAGGGCCCGGGCAAAATTCTTAAAAAAAAAAAAAAAAAAACTTCATCCCTAGCACTAAACCACACAGTAACAAGAACAAGAACATTGAGGTGCAAATGCCAAGAGAAGCGAAACTCCTAAACTTAATGAAAAAAGATAACGAAATAGAGAGACAATAACATAAATGATCACTGACACCATCTTGTGATGGCCCTTACAAAGATAGGAACAATTAAGAGAGACAATAACATGAATGATCACTGACACCATCTTGTGATGGCCCTTACAAAGATAGGAACAATTAAGAGAGACAATAACATGAATGATCACTGACACCATCTGGTGATGGCCCTTACAAAGATAGGAACAATTAAGAGAGACAATAACATGAATGATCACTGACACCATCTGGTGATGGCCCTTACAAAGATAGGAACAATTAAGAGAGACAATAACATGAATGATCACTGACACCAACTGGTGATGGCCCTTACAAAGATAGGAACAATTAAGAGAGACAATAACATGAATGATCACTGACACCATCTGGTGATGGCCCTTACAAAGATAGGAACAATTAAGAGAGACAATAACATGAATGATCACTGACACCAACTGGTGATGGCCCTTACAAAGATAGGAACAATTAAGAGAGACAATAACATGAATGATCACTGACACCATCTGGTGATGGCCCTTACAAAGATAGGAACAATTAAGAGAGACAATAACATGAATGATCACTGACACCATCTGGTGATGGCCCTTACCAAGATAGGAACAATTAAGAGAGACAATAACATGAATGATCACTGACACCAACTGGTGATGGCCCTTACAAAAATAGGAACAATTAAGCCGTGATTCCATGTGTACGGAAACGGAAAGGGAAACATCATAAAATAATGTAGCAAGTTGTCAAAAGAAAGAGTATTTCCATGTGTGCGGACACGGTGTTTACTGGCACAATGAAAAGATTCCTTCTATTTCACTATTTGAAGGGTTTTTGACCTTTCAGTTTCAGTTTCCGTTTCCGTACACATGAAAACTCAGCTTTAGTCTAAGTGTAAAACAAACAAACAACAACAACAAACCCACTTTTTAATGCGTTCATAGCAATTTATTTTATTGTAAAAGCTGACTAATACTAAAGCTATTGGAATTCAAAAGCTAAGACAGCTAGTGCTTTTAGCGTGCACAGATTTTGCACCGCCACCTAGCGGCATGCGCGGAGAAGTCATGGAATGTGCGTGTTTTACACAGCGAAATAGAGGAAGTATTGAATTTTGTTCATTGTTCAGCTATCGCTATTGGACTTGATTGATGTCACTTATTGTGGAATTATAACCTCAATCGAATTGGGAAAACTTTGATTATTTTTTTCCTTTTTTTTTTTAGTCACAGTAGGACTGTCACAATTTTGCATCATAAATTTACCATTATATCAAGCATTCCTTTCATACTGTGCCCCCGATCAGAGCAGAAATTGCGCGCACAATTTTTTTAGAGATGCGAAGAAGACAGTGCTTCATCTTATCATTTCTAGTATCTTTGGTATTATTAGTATTACATTTAAGAAAGATTTTACAAAACGATAAGATGAGACACTGTCTTCTTCGTACCACTAAAAAAACATGCACATAATCTGCACGCTGATTGGGGGCGGGGACCATGGCGCATAGCATGTAAAGAATGCCACTGACAAAAAAAAAAACCATGTGCACACTACAACTGTAAAAGTAAGCACTAGCTATCTTTTATCTTTGCCAATACTACACAGTAAAATCTGTTGATAACAAAAAAAATAACAACTCGAAATGAAATAATCTAACACAATATTGTGGTGATACTAACCACCAAGGAGATTAAAACATTTCAATATCACATTTTTTTTGGGGGGGAGGGGGGGGGGAGTGGTTAGATATAAGCAAATTACCAGTTCAACAAACAGAGTGAAAAGAAGTAAATCTTACTCTTAGTAACATGAAATACTCGGTCTCATCTGCGATGCATAATTATAAACATGATCTCTCATCACATATAAATATTCTCTCTCTCTCTTTCTCTCTCTCTCTCTCTCTCTCTCTCTCCCTCTCCCTGTGTCTGTCTGTCTCTGTCTCTCTCTCTGTCTCTCCCTCGCTGTGTCCCTCTGTCTCTTTCCGACTCTCTGTCTCTCTCTCGCTCTTTCTCTCTCTCTCTCTCTCTCTGCCTCTTTCTGTCTCTGTCTCTTTCTCTCTCTCTCTCTGTCTCTCTCTCTGTCTCTCTCTCTGACTCTCTCTGGCTCTCTCTCTCTCTCTCTCTCTCTCTCTGTTTCTCTCTCTCTCTGTCTCTCTATTTCTCTTCTAGGCCCTCCATTTTGATATGCTCACTGGTAGGTTCTTCTTCTGCCCTATCGTTCTATTAATATTATAAAAATGAGATGAGATAAGATAAGATAATCAATTTGTCTTCCCATGAGGGAACTTCTCTTTCACAGGCTGTTTAATTAAGAGCACACACATCTTATTCTTAATCAGTTAATCTTAAGCATCATTACCTAAACATATATCTCAACTCAAAAACTCATTAAGAGTGACATGGTAAGGAACATTGGCGAAATATGGCACAGATGTAGCTAAAGTCTCGTGTCGGGGCGAATTGTGGAGGGCAAAAACGGCCCTCTGTACATTTCTCCGTTTGCTTTCATTAATCTTTCTTCTTCTTGTTTCCTTTTCTATCATAGCCTGACCGTTATCGCCTCCAAGTGCCTTCTCCAAACTCAGATTGCAAATTTCAAAATGAGACAGTACACAAAATTTCATAATTTTACATCACGTGGTCACAAAGTTTTAGGTTCCTACTTACAATATTCACCCCCTGACTACATTATACTAGGCCGCATAAATCTTCTAACAAATTAATTCAAACGGCTGCAACTTTTCAACCGTTGGAGATAACTGAAGTGAAATGAAAAAAGTCTTGTCATCTTTAATTCAAGTTTTATGGACCTCATGAATGAACTAGATCTAAATGAGCATTTCGGGCAAGACAGAAACCGTGAAAGTTAAAGTACTTGACCCTACAGGCTGAAACGCCATAATAGTTCTGTACCTTGTTGTTCGGTTGTCCAAGACAGGACTTCAGGTCATTAGGAAAATGAAGGTTATTTATTTCACGGGAAAAATCTTTGCTTATTTCAAATTTTTTTTTTTTTTTAGCAATTATTTGAATTAACCTGATTCGCTCAATAGTTACAACAGTTTAAAGTTTGTTGCAAGAATGATGTGGCTTAATATAGTATGACGATATCTAAATATAGATTTCAAAATCAAGCGCTACTCTCTAAAACCTAGAATGCCAACACAGGCCACTGAACACAATGTTATAAAATGCAACAAAGATGAAAAACAGGCCATTATTGCAAAGACGTATTACTCCAATTGTAACCGGGCTGCAGTTATAGGTAGAATGCGCATATCCACCATCTTGTCTGTCCGGACCCAACTGGTGGTGACATTGATTTTGATTCGTTAGCTGATTTGCACCGTGAGCACTTAACCCTCTACCCCCTAAATACGCCGAAATACGCCGAAATACGCCAAGACAGAACAAACAAGAACTGAGGTCTCGTTTTGCACAGGCATAGAACTAGAAAGGCTACAGAGGAATTATACTCAACCAGAATCTCAAATTTGGCCGAAATCATCCTTGAACAAGCAAAGAGTCAGGCGAGTTTTAATACCAGTTTGAGAGACTGGGTCACATGATATACTATACAGTCATGTATCTGTATTGCTGGCGCTATGAAAACACAAATTCATAGGGGTCTAATTTTACAGGGGAGGGGGAAAAATGTTGATATTATATACGTGAAATGTATTCCTGATCCAACATACAGTTTTCATTTATTTGTCTTTCACTGTTTCTGTTTACTTTTCTGTCTGTCTGTCTGTCTGTTCTCTCTCTCTCTCTCTCTTTTTTTCTCTCTCTCTCTCTTTCTCTCGCTCTCTCGTTCTCTCCTTCTCTCTCTCTTCTCTCTCTCTCTCTCTCTCTCTCTCTCTCTCTCTCTCTCTCTCTCAGTGTCCTTCTGTCTCTGTCTAGCTCTCTCTATGTTTCTGTCTCTTTCTGCCTGTTTTTTTTTCTCTCCTCCCTCTCGATCCGTCTGTGTGCCCCTGAGTCTGTCTAACTATCGATCTGTCTTTCTCTTTCTCTCTCTCTCTCTCACTCTCTCTCTCTCTCTCACACACACACATACACACACACACACAGATACACACACATACAAACTCATGTTTCTTTCAAATAGCACCAGAAACAGGTAGGAGCCGCCAGCCTGGTGCCAGTGTGTAACTGCCACGCCTCCACCCATAACCTGTCCCCTTCTGACATTTTCAGTGTAGTGATATAAATATCATATAGCTTTCTTTTACCACCACTGTGCACCCACTCTTGTCCAAAGGTTTGCGTCGCGCACACTGCTCGCTCTTTCACACCTCCACCACTGGTGTTCTTCTGCCGATGCATCACCCTCAGGGCCAAGCGACCTTCGTCATCAGCTGCTTCCTGAGAGTGTGAGAATGTCAATTCGTACTTGCCAGAGACAGGAACTTGGAAATGGCCTGTGAGGGGATCGTAAAGATCCTCAGGGTTACTCACTACTTCTGTCTTACACTTGAGTGTCTCCCCTTTGGTGAGACAGATTCTCTTCCCTTGTGGCAATCGGGCGCTGAATCCTACAGGTTGTCTCTGCGACCCCTGTTGTTGTCCTGAAAATACAATGAACAAACATGGCATAACCATCTGAATCTGTTTTCATGATGTATTGGTAGAATGCACATATTTGCCATCTTTAGTGTCCAGACCCACCCATCACCATGGCAGCTGTGGCATCTATTATATATTTCAGTAACTTGCAACCTTTGGCATGACTAACTGACCAAACTATACACTCTTCGGCCCTTAAATTTGGCAGGAAGGTGGCAATTGAGATAAGGAAGATGATGGCTATAATTAAAAGTTGTTTACTTCAAGCATGTTTTTAAAAAAAATAACAGTGTTTATTGCTATGTAACATTTGTATTTTTGCATGTTTGTTTCGTAATATATAAAGTACCGTGCATGTAATAAAAAGTAATCGTATCAAGCGTTCAGTTTGGTGCGTAGTGTTCTGGTGCGCATGAGTTCTATTACTTTTATTATACTAGAAGGGGGGGGGGGGGATCACATGATTGTTTCTTCTGGGCAATGCCCGGTAGCTCATCTAGTTGATTTTGATTTGTTAGCTGATTTGCATTGCAAGCCACGAACCAACCGGTTAGCTAAAAGCGGGTCGCTACAGTAAACAATGGCACGGGTGTACATGTTCAATGGGAGACATTCGGTCAGTTCTTTCACTTTCTTTCCCTTGTTTACACGGGTGGAAGGGAATCTGACCAGCTTGGATCCACCCCCCCCCCCCACCGACATAACAATCAACCACAATGCAACTAGCAGGCATTTTAACCGCTTAGACATATCTCGAAGTTACACTAATCAGCTGATCCAACCGCCATCCTTAGAGGCGGAAGACCAAAACAAAAACACTATATGACGTCATGCGCATTCTACATACTACCACCATATTCTACCAATATTTGGAGATTTTGAAATACAAGCTGTCGAGCGCGGAGCGCTATCCGCATCGGTCCGCCACAGCGGAAAGCGGCTGAGAACTGCTGGGCGAGCCTCGGAAACGGCGAAAACCACGGGATTCCGCAAGTTCGCGGAGGTCTTCCAGCCCTGCACATGCACGATTAGCCTTCGGTGATAGGGAAAACCCGGATTTTATGCAACAAACACAGTAGTATTGGCGTCTATTATTAACACGTTTCATTGTTTGCAGAACTTGCTCCGCTTTGAAGCAAATACGAATCATTTCCAGCACCGGTCTTGCATCCGGCCAATAGCTTTAGGCCCAGCTCCCATTTCTGCTTGTGGGAAAATTCTGATTTTTTGAGCATTTGTTCTCTTTTCCTGCAGACCTTCATCAACATGATATGTGCCTCAGAACCATCATTCGGATCAGCTGGCATGACAAAGGCACCAACGAATGGCTGTGGGAACGGACAGAGCAAGAGCCTATGGAAATCTAAATCAAACGTAGAAAGTGGGGGTGGCTTGGACGTACACTCCGAAAACCCCAAACCAGCATCGTTCGCCAGGCCCTCAAATGCAAGCCCCAAGGCCAACAACACCGCGTGCGTCCCAAAACAACATGGCAAAGATTAACCGCAAACGAAAAAAATATGCTGGGATTCTCATGGGGCCAGATTGAGGCCCCAGCCCAAGACAGAGCAGGGTGGAGGAATTTGGTGGACGACATATGCCCCACACAGGGTTCAACGGTTTAAGTCTAGTAGAAATTGCTGAAAATAACTTTTCTCACTTTAAGTTCTTGTGCGAATTGCAGCCGTGTTATAAATTTCTTTGCCAGACTGGTGATACATGGGTCCTGGAGGGTTAGAGAACCACGAAAGAGGGGGAGAATAAGTGAAGTCGAAAAGAACTATAAAAGTCGTGTTTTATAATGATTAGATCCCGAGTTCGGGAACCAGGAATGACCATGCCAAATCTGAACACTGTAGGTTGCCTATTAAGGGAAGGGTGGAGATGGGCTTAAAAATTTGGCCCTCACCAGATTTACAGTATAGATATCGATATAATTTATATGGTTAGGCATTCTTCCCTACAGTCTATTTCTATCTGGACTCGATTACCTCGCTGAAATCAATTTCTTATTACCATACCATTACCTACCTAGTACTTCCTCCCTTTCTCTTTCTCCAGCTTCGAAGCCCTTGATTGCATCTCCCAGTTCCTTTTCAGTATCGACGTTTTTTTGTTTTGCATCTGCCATTTCCTTTTCCATAACGACAATTTGTTGTTTTGCAGTTGCCCTTTCCTTTTCCATGACGACATTTTGTTGCTTTGCAGTTGTCATTTCTTTTTCCGTAACGACATTTTCTTGTCTTACAGCTGCCGTTTCCTTTTCCATGACGACATTTTGTTGCTTTGCAGTTGCCATTTTCTTTTCCATAAAGACATTTTGTTGTTTTTTAGCTGCCAGTACTTTTTCCATAGCGACATTTTGTTCTTTCGCAGCTGACACTTCCCTTTCTATGGCGACAGTTTCTTGTCTTGCAGCTGCCAGTAACTTTTCCATAGCGACATTTTGTTCTTTTGCAGCTGCCATTTTATTTTCCATAGCGACATTTTGTTCTTTTGCAGTTGCCAGAATTTTTTCGACGGTGACATTTTGTTGTTTTGATGCTGATAATATCTTTTCCATGGCGACATTATGTTCTATTGCAGTTGCCAGTTTCGTTCTTAAAGCGGCATTTTGTTGTTTTGCAGCTACTATTTCCTTTTCCATGGAGACATTTTGTTCTTTTGGAGATGCCAGTTTTTTTGGAGCGACATTTTGTTGTTTTGCAATCGTCAGTTCCTTTTCTATGGCATTAATTTGTTGTTTTGCAGCTGCCAGTTCCCTTTCGGCATCGACTTTCTGTTGTTTTGCACCTGCCAGTTCCTTTTCAGCATCGACTTTCTGTTGTTTTGCACCTGCCAGTTCCTTTTCAGCATCGACTTTCTGTTGTTTTGCAGCTGCCAATTCCCTTTCAGCATCGGCTTTCTGTTGTTTTGCAGCTGCCAGTTGGTTTTCTGTGATGACAATTTGTTTTTTTGCAGCTTCCAGTTCCCTTTCAATATCGACTTTTTCTTGTTTTGCACCTGCCAGTTCTCTTGCAGTATCGACATTTTGTTGTTTTGCAACTGCCAGTTCCCCTTTAGCATCGACTTCTTGTTGTTTTGCAGCTGCCAGTTGGTTTTCTATGACGATAATTTGTTGTTTTGCAGTCACTGGTTCCTTTTCAGTACCGACTTTTCGTTGTCCTACTATAGCCAATTTATTTTCCATTGCTACAATTTGACGTTTTGCAGTTGCTAGTTCCTTTTCGGTATCGACATTCTGTTGATTTGCAACGGCCAATTTCCTTCCCATAGCGACATTTTGTTGTCTTGCAGCTGCCAGTTCTGTTTCTAGACTCTGTCGAAGTTCATCTTTTTCCCTTTCATGTCGTGCTTCGATCTCCTCTATGAGCTTCTTGTATCTTGTGTTTAAATTAATGACGTCTTGATTCTTGTAAATGACCCCATCTGAAATAAAGCAGGACATTATTAAGCTAACTTTCTATGATCTAGAAAATTCCAGAGAATTGGAAATTTCTTCTTTTTTTTTTGTTTGTTTGTTTGTACCTATAAATGTCTCATTCAGTGAACTGGAACAGAGAAAAGAAACCATCTGGAGCAATTTTAAAATGACATGGGGACACGTCTCATGAGACATTTACAGGTAGAAAAAATAATAATAATAAAATCTCCAATGTCTTAAAAGTTGATGGAAGGGAATTAGAACCATGTCATTCTAAGGGGACTCTGGAATTTGGTGGGCGTCAGCTCTGCCTCAGAGGTTGACGTGCAACGATCTTACATTCATCTCTGTTGTTGGCTGCCATTGTACATGCACCAACAGATGATGATGCCCATTCCTTTATGTTGTCAGTCTACATGTTGTCTCCCAGCTGCCCTTATCCCCTCCATTCTGCCCTCAAGCGCTTCTTTCATGATGGTATTGTGACGTTTCAAATGTCCAAAATGTTGTGTTTTTTTTTTGTTGTTGTTTTTATACTAAAAAGGAAACGTAGTGTTTACTCACCAAGTACCTGGTTCATCATCATGGCCACGTGCTGCAATTTCACGTCAGGATCCCGTAGGACGCGGAGCAGACAAGGGAACCAATTCTCATAGTGTTGCAAACGGGTGAAGAGAGTTCTCGCCCCTTCCATTTCCCCATAATTTAGTGTATCCTGTCTGATCTTTTGCTGCATTCGGAAAAAAAAAAAGGTCTTCTTTGCTTGACTGGCATTGAAAGCTTTAGTGACATTCAATGGCGTAGCGTGGGTTGCTAGCTCGGTGACAAGACAAGTATTTCGCCCCCTGACCCGGGGGCCATTATTATTATTTAAAAATAATAGTATCAAAGACCTTTTATACAGCGCCCAATCCAAACAATTTGTTCTAGGCGCTGTACAGAAAGTCTTGTTCTCTCCATATGCAACTCATCCCCCCCCTCTCTCTCTCTCTCTCTCTCTCTCTCTCTCTCTCACACACACCTTCCTCTTCTCTATTTCTCTTCTCTCTTTCTCTCTCTCTCTTTCTCTCTCTCTCTCTGTCTTTCATGCACAATGTATTGCATACACCCTTATTCTAGACTTACACACACATACACTTTCTAGATTTTTTTTCTTTTGAAAATTTGCGTTTCTTAAGAATTTATCGTCCGGGGCAACCATTCTTGTGGCACCCCAACCCAGGCTCTCCCCACGCAACGCCACTGTTGACATTAACCTTCTGACGCCCAGTGCTTTGTGTCACTTGACGCCCATTGTTCTTGGTCTGAAACACGTTCTAATCTATAACGACTGTTTTTCATGATAAATCTTTGTATTTTTAATTTGACTATTTGCAATTAGTTTTCTAAGTTTCAGAAATTCTTGACTAGGCAATCTAAATCTTGACTGCAGAGGGTTAAACACTTTTGGAAGTTCCATATGACAGACAGACGGACAGACAGGTAGACAGACAGACAGACGGACGGACAGACACGTAGGGAGGTAGGTAGGCAGATAGGTAGGTAGTAAGTAGGTATGGAGGTATGTAGGTAGACGGACAGACAGACAGACAAACAGACAAACAGACAGACAGACAGACAAACACACAGACAGAAAGACACACAGACAGACACACAGACAGACACACAGACAGACACACAGACAGACACACAGACACACAAACAGACAGGTACACAGACAGACACACACACAGACACACAGACAGACACACGCACACACAGACAGACAGACACACACACACAGACAGACACACACAAACACACAGAGAAACAGACACACACACACAGACAGACAGACAGACACACACACAGACAGACAGACACACAGACAGACAGACAGACACACAGACAGACAGACAGACAGACACACAGGCAGACAGTCAGCCAGAAAGAAACACAGACAGAAAGACACACAGACAGACAGACACACAGACAGACAGATACACAGACAGACAGACAGATAGACACACAGACAGACACACAGACAGACACACACAGACACACAGACAGACAGACAGACACACACAGACAGACAGACAGACACACAGACAGACACACAGACAGACAGACACACAGACAAACAGACACGCAGACAGAAAGACACACAGACTGACAGACACACAGACAGACAGACACACAGACAGACAGACACACACACACACACACAGACAGACACACAGACAGACAGACAGACACACAGACAGACAGACAGACACACAGACAGACAGACACACAGACAGACAGATAGACAGACAGACAAACTGACAGACAGACAGACACACAGACAGACACACAGACAGACACACACACAGATACACACACACAGACACACACACACAGACACACACACAGACACACACACAGACACACACACACAGACACACACACACACAGACACATATACACACACTCACATATACACACATACATCAAGAACTTTATTGACTATATGATTTTACATGCAATGAATACATCCATTTACATAATCACATATTCAACCATCTTCAGCTGTACAACACACCAATATATTCCGTACAATAGACATTACATTTTGTACCTTATTTCAATCAGATTAAATTATACCTTCTTTTCCATACTCTTTGCGAACCTATAATTGCGCTAATGCTGATAAACTTGCACATGCTAGTTGACTGCCTATTGCTGAAACCTAGCATTTTTAACCCTGATGCGGCTTTGTTATGAACAGTCCCCAATGCTCCCACGATAATAACAATGATTCTACAGTGATAGCCCTTGTCATTCATATTATTATGCAATGATAGATATTTCAAAAACTTTTCACGAAAACATAAATCGATGAATTTGTCAAATGGAACAGCAATTTCTACAATAAAAGCATCTTTGTTCTTTTCATCTAATATGAGTATGTCAGGCTTGTTGGGGATGTTTTCGTCCACCTGAACACATTTGTTGGTTGTCACTACACATTTATCATTGGCTAATTTATTGGAGATGTGTTCATACAAATAATTTACAATTCTGTCATGCCTTTCTGAGTACATTCCTTTAAATTGTTGACATCCATTGAGAATATGTACATACATACATACATACATTCATACATACATACTTACATACATACACATACATAATAAATAGATCTAAATAGATAGATAGATAGTTAGAGAGAGATAGATAGATAGATAGATAGATAGATAGATAGATAGATAGATAGATAGATAGATAGATAGATAGATAGATAGATAGATAGATAGATAGATAGATAGGTAGATAGGTAGGTAGGTAGGTAGGTAGGTAGGTAGGCAGGCAGGCAGGCAGGCAGGCAGGCAGGCAGGCAGGCAGGCAGACAGACAGACAGACAGACAGACAGACAGACAGATAGATAGATAGATAGATAGGTAGATAGGCAGACAGACAGACAGATAGGTAGATAGATAGAAAGATAGATAGATAGACAGATAGATGGATGAATGGGTGAATGGATGGATAGAAGGACTGATGGATGGGTGGATTTTTTTTTTTTAACTTACCATGTCTTTCCTGCAAAATATAGATGGGTTGTAGTTCTGGAAGACATCCAGCACATTCAGTGGAAATACATGTCGAACGAATACGAACTGCATTTGTGCAACAGCCTTATAATGCGTTGGCCACAGGCCTGGGTTGGCCTCTTCCAGCATCTGGAGCTGAAGAAGTTCATCCATTTCTGGAGATACCAAAAGTATTGCGGTTGTAATTTTCTAAGAATTTGAACCTGTTTAGGTCGCAGGTGTAGTGGGCCGGATTATACAATGACACAGACAGACAGAAAGACAGAAAGATACAGACAGGTTGGTAGATAGATAGATAGATAGATAGATAGATAGATAGATAGATAGATAGATAGATAGATAGATAGATAGATAGATAGATAGATAGATAGATAGATAGATAGATAGATAGATAGATAGATAGATAGATAGATAGATAGATAGATAGATAGATAGATATGCAGGTAGTTAGGTAGGTAGGTAGGTAGGTAGGTAGGTAGGTAGGTAGGTAGGTAGGTAGGTAGGTAGGTAGACAGACAGACAGACAGACAGACAGACAGACAGACAGATAGATAGATAGATAGATAGATAGATAGATAGATAGATAGATAGATAGATAGATAGATAGATAGATAGATAGATAGATAGATAGATAGATAGACTCGTGTATGAGAAAATAATGAGAAAATATTAGGCACCAGTAAACACTGATAAAATTGAGGGTGTCACACAAAAATGCTGTGTAGACTTCATCACCCTGAGGTCTGCAATAAAAGGTGAAATACAAACCTCGGTATGTTGAACAGCGAGTCTCCCAGTATCTATTTTCACCAGGTATTGCGCCCGCAGGTAACGTCTGAGTGCATTATGACACACTTCTTTATCTGCACAGCTATCAAATGCAGACTAACTTGCAGGAACAGTGCCTTATGTTGCATGCAACGCCAAGCAATTTTCTTGCGAGTCGTGTCTAAAAATAATGCTTTAGTTTATCAGGGCGTTGAAGTCCTGTTCTCGTGGGAGACCAAAGGCGTATAATCTAGCTAGACCTGAAAAGGGGGTGGGGAGGGGCGGGTAACAAGTAAGAGGAGGAGGATTTATTCGCTCGCTAACGGCTAGATATAGGCCTAGTTAGTCATATTTTTTATGATCATATCGTTGATGCGTACGTCATTTATAGTATTTCGATTTTCTTCCGACAGCCGTCCATAAAGGCCAGTTTACACTGGTAGGTTTTAGGAATAGAAAAAAGGAATGGGGGACTGTGTGGGAAGAACTCTTCTGGCTTTCCCTCTTTCGTTTTCGGATTTCCCCCTTCGAAATGTTATTTGTTTACACTGGTCTGTTGTCTGAACGAGAAATGATGCGCATCGTTTGTTTTGGTCATGTTTTGAAGGGGGAAATCGGAAAACAAAAGACGGAAAGCAAAGAGAGTTCTTCCCACACAGTCCCCCATTCCTTTTTTCTATTCCTAAAACCTACCAGTGTAAACTGGCCTTAACCAGTATTGTTGCAGACAGACAGACAGACGAAAAGATAGACAAATAGAGATAGATAGATAGATAGATAGACAGACAGACAGACAGACAGACAGACAGACGGACAGACAGACAGACAGACAGACAGACAGACAGACAGACAGACAGACAGACAGACAGACAGACAGACAGACAGACAGACAGACAGACAGACAGACAGATAGATAGATAGATAGATAGATAGTTACTTTGGTTACTTTGGTGTAGAACCAGCCTCCTCGCACTCGGGACATACCCATACGTGCTCAGCTCTCCGCGCCATCATGTCGGACAAGGTCTTCTCACTAACAACTCCAGTAAGATGTTGATTGAACAGTCGTCTTGCAGTACCACACAACCGGCTCTTGACTCCACAGCTTCTCTGATGCCCAAACAGTTTTATACGTTCGATGGTGTCCCCGTCTTCTTGTGGTGCTGTTTCTCTCAAAGCTGCGAGAATTTCATTTTCCCCGAGACTAAGAGAGCCTTGCATTGGGGCCTCACCAGCAAGCTTATCCGCTCTCTCATTTCCAGATACTCCAGCGTGTCCAGGGGAGAAAATGCAAGTCGGCCTTTACAGTTTACTGTCGTGCAGATACTGCACCCATTCAGGTTTGAGGTATCCTGTCTCTATTTTCCTGAGCATGCTCTGGGAATCTGTCACAATGACGGCACAGGTGTGGGTGCTCCTCTGTAACCTTGCAAGTGCGTTTTCAGCGGCTACCTCCTCCATTTCATACTAGATGTTGTGACTTGATATGCAGCTCCATCTTCTGCCACTGACTGTCCTGCCATCAACGCTGACCGTGTAACCCCATGCAGATCTTTCTCCTCTAGTGACTGATCCATCTGTATACACCACCGCATCTCCTGTCCTGCTGTTCTCGTGCACCAGTTCCAGCACGTTCGCATTAACGGCACATGCAGCCCTCTCACGGCATTCTCGGCCCATGGTGATGACCACTCTAGTGTACTTGCCGGCCATCTTATTGTCCACTTTCACATATTCCTCACCCCTTCGCACATTGTCAAGTTCACACACTTTTTGTGCAGTGATCTCAGTTTCAGCTAACCATGATCTGCCTCGCTTTATTCTGCTACCTTTCCTGACGTTCAGCTGGTCATGCAGCAGATGTTTTTGGTCTTTCGCCACTCTAAACATTGCCTTAACCTGGGCTAGTGTGTGCCTTTGTTCAATACTGGGGAGCCCGAGGATGTATCTCATTGCTACTATCGGGGTGTCACGGGTGCATCCAAGGATGATTCTCATTCCAGTGTTTTGAATCATTTCCAATTTCATCAACTGTGTCTTGGAAATTGTGATGATGCCTAGACCATAGTCGATGACTGACAGCACTGTGGCTTTGAAAAGAATAAGCAATTGGCGCTGTTCTAATCCGAGGGCAGCCATTGTCTTTACTACAGCCAGTCCACTTGCACAGCGCGTCACTATGTGGTTCACGTGCTCTTTAAAACAGGGGGTTCTGTCAAACTTTACTCCAAGGTATTTAAGTTCCGTTACACGCTCGACATCTTCGCCTCCCATTCTCACTGGTTCAAGGCTTTTCTGCACTATGTGATTGTCTAGTGAGCACCAAAGTGCTGCTGCTTTAGCAGGGTTTACCACAGCATTGTGCTCTTCACACCATGAGTCAACCTCATTCAACGCTTTTCCCATAACGTCAACCATGGCGTTTCGTTCTGTGCCTGATGTATATAACAGTGCATCATCCGCAAATGTAAGAACTCTGCCCCTGGGAATGGTTATGTTGGCTAGCCGACTAGTGTAGATATTGTAGAGAACTGGAGATAGCGGTGATCCCTGTGGAAGTCCTGGCGTGATAGTGACTGGCTCTGACACCCACTGCTCCAAACGTAATGCTACTGTGCGTTTCATCAGGGCGCTCGCGACCCAGTTGACCAGGTATGGATCTAACTCACACTCAACCAGCAGGCTCGGGAGTCGCTCATATGATACTCTGTTATATGCATCTTCCAGGTCTATTGCCACAGCCAGTGTCTCTTCCTTTCGCTGAAATGCCTCATATGTGTCATAAGCAAATATTGCTGCATTTGCTGATTTGAGGTCTTTATTTTAGGAGGTTCGCTGCCCTTGGCATTTACACCTCACTTTACTTGTTGTTGTTTTTTTTTTTATTTCTTGTTCTGGCAAGGGGGGGGGGGGTGAGATGATATGGATACATTTTAATCTATTAATTTCAATTTTGCCCGGGCAGCGGCCTTTCGGCCTGCTCTTTACGATTTCCAACTGCCAAGGTATCTTTAACGTGCGCAACGTGCACACGGGCCCTCCGAATTTTTTCGTCCTTATCCGAGAAGGCTAGGTACTCGATCCAATCCCCCAATAGGACCAGGGACTTGAAAATATGAGAAAAATCCACTTTCCAACATGCCTGCACTGCCCGGGTTTAGAACCCGGGACCATTGGCATGAGAGGCGAGCATCTTGCCTCTAGACCACCTTGTCCCCAATTGCTGCATTTGCCCATGTGTGCTTTCCTTTTCTATAGCTTCCAAGGGTCGCTGGTAGTGCCTCCCCATACTCAAGGTCAGCTGCAAGGATCTGTGCAACCATTTTCTCCATTAATTTGCCAACTGTGTTTTGCATGGTTATCACTCGGTAACCATTTAGTTTGGTGTGATCTCTGCCTGGCTTAGGTATCACTGCCAGGTAGCTGTGCAACCAGTCTTCGGGAACGTCTTCCAGCATCAGACTCGCATTATACAAGTCGGCTAGTTCCTGCAGTTCATCGTCAGATAAGCTCCTTAGCTGGTTATAGTCCATTTGATCGGGTCCTGGTGCAGTGTTTTTTGAGGCTGACAACATAGACTTAATGCCTTCAAATGTAAAGGTAATTACGGATGCTGTGCTATTAGTGAGTTCTTGTAATTCCGTTTTCATTCTGACTCTTTCGTCATAATTTCCCTGATCAGTCTGTTGTATGTACCGCTCTAAAAAGGCTGGTCCTTTATTTTCAGCTGTATCCAGAATGACACCGTTGTCCGCCTTAATCTGCCGGCTTACTGTGGATGTGTCCCGCTTACTGTGGATGTGTCCCGCTTACTGTGGATGTGTCCCGCTTACTGTGGATGTGTCCCGCTTACTGTGGATGTGTCCCGCTTACTGTGGATGTGTCCCGCTTACTGTGGATGTGTCCCGCTTACTCATACGTTTATGTAGCGGCCAGAATTCTCCCAGCGCCCTGTCATTCCGTACATTGCTGCAGTAGTCCTCCCATTGTTCATTCTTGGCCTGCCTGGCTGTTATCTTGAAATCTTGCACTGCCCTTTTCATTTCTTCCTTACCAGTTTCAACTTCTTCCACTGTGTGTGTTACACTTTGTCGCATCATTTGCCATATTTTTGTCGCTTGTCTCTTGTATGCCCATCCCTCATCCACTTTATCATTCCACCACGGTGGTTGCTTGTATCTTGTCCTCTTTCTCTTCCTATTTCTCTTGTGCCTTTGTTGGCGCAATCTGTCCAACAGTTTTCCTTCAGTTGATGGACGTGGATATCTAAATGCCTTCCTCCTATGCCTGGCCTTTGGTGTTCTCTGTTGCCTTATAAGGACCATGCAGGGAACATGATCACCACCATGGCTCCTAAGTGTTGTGAATTTGCCCAGTCCTGCAAGTCGAGGTGTAACTAGCGCGAGATCTATGCAGCCATCTGTCTCTCCGGGCTTCTGTGCAATCCTCGTGGCTGTGCCATCATTGATGCAGATCAAGTCTGAGCCCAACAACCAATTTTCGAGCTCCTCTCCTTGTGGGTTTGTTGGTGAATTACCCAATAGTGGCATTCTAGCATTGAAGTCACCACAAAAAATCACCTCTCCTTTTAAAGTGGAATATATATCCTGTAGGACGTTCCACTCATCCGTATGGGTAAACATGCTGTTACAAGCGTATATATTGACTATGTTTATGGCGAAGTTTGCATATTGTATTTTGACACCATGCACTTGAAGTTTTTCAGTTGTGTGCCTCTTCAGATCTAGGTTAGTTGCTGTGAGACCATCCCTGATCAAAATAGCCTGTCCATGTTTTTCGTATTCGTGGATGGCTTGAAATCCACAGACCCGGATCTGACCACTCTCTTCCTGGCATCTTGTTTCCTGCAGGACTAGGATGTTTGTGTCATACGCAAGGCGTTCCAAAATTTCTCCCCTTTGGCGTGCGCTCCGGCAGTTCCAGAAGCAGAGTCGCAGATTGTTTTTGGCTAACCGCTGGGCTTTCGTTTCGTGTTGCCGCATTCCTGCTCGGTGGCATCTTCTAGATTGGTAGGTAGATAGATAGATAGATGGATGGATGGATGGATGGATGGATGGATGGATGGATGGATGGATGGATGGATGGATGGATGGATGGATGGATATAACATACCTTTAATGTTGTCACTATTTTCTATGTGTAATGAAATCTTGCATGAGTTCACTAAATAAAATGCTCCGTGCAGCCCCTCTCAGAACTTTAACCTCTGCCCATAGACTATGCTTAGCAGTTAGAAAAAGTAAAAGAACACTAGCAGCGATATCCTATTTCCCTAAGGAATATGTATGTAATATACAGAGAAAGGGGTGAAATATTATTTTTATATTCCAATTTTTTTCAAAACGAGAGGAGTTTCAGTTAACTTTACAGGTGGTCTCTTAACAAAAGCTTCACCGCTAAGGTTAAGTGCGTCTCCGCCACTGCATCTCCAGATATGTATGCATGTATCATGTTCAGCACGACATTTGTGGCTGTGATATGAACTACAGAGTGTGTATTTTTTTAATTGAAATCACCTTGTCACGCCACGCTACGTCAGCTCTATAGCAAGAAATGAAAAAGGTTGTTTAACTCTTAAAGTTCCCAGTGCTCTACATTTAAAACAGGAAGTTCTAGCGAGGGCAACCTATGTCTGGCAAAACAAGGGTTAAAATGTCATTGAAAATCTGTTTCAAATAGAGTAAAAGAATAAAAATAGCCATGATGAAAGCCCGTCACTTTGACATTGGAAAGCGAGGCTACAAGAGGCGTTGACCCCGTCAAACACGTTATGGGATCTGCCCTTGACGTCTCTTCGCTTTTTAATTGCCGAGTCACTCCCGGGATATGAGCCATATCATCATTGCTCTGCGAGAATGGCATGTTAATTATGTCAGACTTATTCCAAAGGGCAGCTGACGATTCATTGCATTCTTGGCGCATAAGGGGTTACAGATAATAATTATAATAGAAAAAGAAATGCGTTAATAGGAAAATGTAATAATCCAATCGAATCATAATGGCATAAGTCACGAAATGACAGGAAAAGAAAGAGTTTTTTTTCTTAATTTCTCAAAAGTATCAGAAAATGCAGTATGCCATTTGCGTAGGGAAGTGACGATATCAGGGGTGGGGGACTGCCGTGTGAAAATGGGATGAGGACGATGTTAACGGGGTGGTTGGTTGGAAGACAGCAAGACACTCTTGTAGGTACTGATCCATATAATTATTTCAAATACCTCAGCCCTCAGGAACCTTTCGGTGCATACCACATCTTCAAATTTATCCCAATCAAAATATTGTATCTTACAGTGTTGTCGGGAAATTCCGATTTACGTCATTCGACAGTTCACGGCCATACCAATCGGAGTTGAGAATTCCATGACCTCATTCTTGAAATTTTATTTCACGTTAATGCTTTTTGAAAAGCTGTTCATTTTTTTAAACCAGGCGGAACTTTGGGCTATTTTCAGTTCTGTTTCACAATCTGAACGTGAATTTGAAAGCTCTTTTTTTCTTGTTTTTTTTTTTGTGTCTTCTGGGCCGTGACGCTTCGATATTCAGTTTTCCCCAAGTTTCCGTAGTTGTTTTACTTTTGATTTCTCAGTGCCGCTTTTGGCGTTTGCGTACACCCCGGGTTGATAGTCATACAGAATATCTTTTTTTCCCCACTAATAAGCAATACCTGTGATTTTATCTTTATTTTCATTTGAAAGTCTTTGTGCCTCATCAATCGATTACATTTCGGATGAAAATTTGGCCCTATTTTTTTTTGTTTTGTTACTTTTCACTACGCGTGAAAGAAAAGTAATACTTCGTGCGTTTGAATGCACTCACGCGGCTACACACACCACATACATACATACACGGACACACACTTGAAAGGTCGAGACGGAGGGGGGGGGAGGAGAAGGATAAAGAGACACACAGACAATACAGACACAATGAGAGAGAGGCAGAGATTAAAGAGAGACAGAGCGAGAATAGGAAAAAGCAGCGACAGAGAGAAAGAGAGATGAGAGGCAGACAGAGACAGAGGGTGAGACAGAGAGACAGAGAAAAAGAGAGACACCCAGACAGACGACAGACACATGCACACACACACACACATACACACAAATAACGCATACAGCCTACTATTTTAAACGCCTCCTTTTCACCCATCAGAATTGCAAGTTCGTATGAGGGTCAGTGTTAGGATAAGTTATATCAATTACGTGCAACTAGTCACAGGTCCCTAAAAGCAAATCCTCAATTCATGACCTTTTCACTGGACGAACTAGATCTAATATCCGGACACAAACACAATCAAACACACACACACACACAAATACACATACGTACAATTGACGCATAAAGCCAGCTATTTTATATACTCCTTTGTCACCCTTTAGAGGGGCAAGTTTTTGTTTTAATGTTAGCATAAATCTGAAAATTCTGCCATACAAGTCTGACAAGTCTTACGTGCAAGCCCAACTAGTTGGCCGAAATTTTTGACAACTCTGACGCATAGGCCAAATACGATAGGCGAACAGAATTAATTCTGACATTTCTGACGTACAAGTCCAACAAGCTGGCCAAAAAAGTCTGACAAGTCCAACGTACAAGTCAAACAAGTTGGCGGAAGAAATCTGACAAGCCTGATGTACAAGTCTAACAAGTTGGCCAAAAAACTTTGAAAAGTCTAACGCACAAGTCCGACAAATTGGGCTAAAAATTGTGACAATTCTGATGTACAAATCCAACAAGTTGGCCATTAAATCCAAATCCGATATGGAAGTCCAACAAATTAGTCAAAGAATTACAAGAATTCTGACGCACAACTCGAAAAAGTTGGCAGAAAAACATCTGACAATTATAACGCACAAATCCAACTAGTTGGCCGAAAAAGTCTGACGCACAAGTCCAACAAGTAGTCAAAATAATTTTGACACGTCTGACCCTCGAGTCCAACAAGTTGGCCGAAAAAATCTGACGAAGCTGATGTGCAAATAAATTAAGTTGGCCGAAAAAGTCTCACAATTCTGATGTAAAAGTCCGATAAGTTGGCCCAAAAATTTTGACAAGCCTGACGCACAGGTCCAACAAGTTGGCCAAAATTTAGTATGACAAGTCTGATGCAGAGATCCGACAAATTGGCCGAACATTTTTGACAAGTTTGACGCGCAAATCCAAGAAGTTGGCCGGAAAATTCCAACAAGTCCGACGCACAAGTCCAACAAGTTGGCCAAAAAGTTTTGACAAGTCCAACGCACAAATCCAACAAGTTGTCGGTGAAAATCTGACAAGTCTGATGCACAAGTTCAATAAGTTGGCCGAAAAATTCCGACAAGGCCGAAACGCAAGTGTAACAAGTTGGCAGAAAAAATACAACAAGTCCAACAAGTTGGCCGAAAAAATTTGACAAGTCTGATGCACACGTCCAACAAGTTGACCCAAAAAATTTTGACAAGTCGGACAAGTTGGCCGAAAAAGTCTGACGTCTGATGTACAAGTCCAACAAATTGGCCAAAAAAGTCCGACAGGCCAAGGGCACAAATCTGACAAGTCACAAAAGTTCGACACACAAATTCGAGAAAGCCGCACAGGTTCGACGAATTCGACAGGTCATCCAAACAAATCCGACAAATCTGCCGCCCAGATTCGACGTCTGACAAGTCCACTGCCCAAGCCTAACAAGTCGGACAAGACTGCCGAATAGGCTCGAAAAGTCCGACAAGTACGACAAGTCCAACAAGTCACCCACACAAGTCTACTGCACATGTTTGGTATTATGTGTGCCACTGGTCTTCGTAACCTTAATGGAATCGTGTTTTGCCCTCTGACAACCAATCCCATTTAGTATTTTGCTCCTTTCGGCTAAGTTAAAAGCAAAAAAGACAGCTGTTTTACAATATTTCAAAATAATCGAAGAAATTCGACATTTTGAAAAAATCTACTTTGCCAAGGCATTTATAGATCAGAAAATCTTAAAGTCGTGGAAAATCCAAGATTGCATGCGAAAAAGTACTGCAATACAACAGTCTCTTTTCGATAAAATTCCAAGAGACTGGCTGCGCAAGTTTCTGAATGCACTATAGTAGTAGATCACATGTAAATGCAAGACTGAAATAGAACTGCGCACCTTTTCGTTTCACACCCTTCCCTTCGCGGGAACTATTGTTGTAACGGTGCAATTCGGTGCTATGACGTGTCAGTTGCTTTTATGTAGCGACACCATAGGCAATTCATTGCAAATCAGTACATGGAATTACACTGTTACTAGATCTAGATCTACTTGCTGTTATCAAGACATACATGAATGTAGTATGCCAGTCACTTCACATGACATATAAAACCCTACACTTCAAGTAAGTTTGAGATTGTTATTTACAGAAAAGTGCTGCCTTATTCATAAGGCACAGAGAACCCGTACACTTCAAGCAAGTTGGAGATTGCTGTTTACAGAAAAGCGATACAATACGTGGCACATAAGACTGTACACTTCCAAAGAGTTCTATAGATAGACATAACCATCGATAGGGCTCTCTGGTACACTTCAAGTAAGTTGGAGATTGTTTTTTTACAGAAAAATGCTGCCTTCTTCATATGGCACACAAAACCGTTCAACTCAAGTAAGTTGGAGATTGTTATTTACAGAAAAGTGCTGCCTTCTTCATATGGCACACAAAACCGTTCACTTCAAGTAAGTTGGAGACTGTTATTTACAGAAAAGTGCTGTCTTCTTCATATGGCACACAAAACCGTTCACCTCAAGTAAGTTGAAGATTGTTGTTTACAGAAAAGTGCTGTCTTCTTCATATGTCACACAAAACGGGTCACCTCAAGTAAGTTGGGGATTTTTATATACAGAAAGTGCTTCATGTGGCAGAAAAAATAGCACACTTCAAGTAAGTTGGATATTGACCGCGTGCTATCTACACATGTAAATTCAGGTGGGTAAGCTTCAAAGAGACTTACGGGCGAAGGCTCAAAGTGGAAGTAGGTCATTGCGGGTTCTTACGGTACAGCCATAAACGACTACCACAACTAAGTTAGGCTTTGCTCCGGTTTGACCAAATGCGGCTATTTTAAATTTAGTAAACACCGGCCGAACGACGACCGATATCTTTTTTTTACAGTATGGCCGGGCAAAGGTCTCATCTTGTTATTTCAGTAAGTTTTGAGACAGACGTTAGTACAGTTACGTTTTGCAATACATTAATTGTATTTTCTGCGAATGCTTTAGTAACTGTTAGCAGCATCCCACATTGTTGGGGGGGGGGGGGGGACTTAGAGGTAGAGGATATGTATGAGTGTGTGATGGTGATTGGGGGGGAGGGGGTCCGTGTTCTTTTTTTTTCCTTCAAGTATCTAAACAACGTAATTTAAAATATTATTTTTGTAACACCTCTAACCATGTCTGACTGATTGATTGATTGATCGATTGATTTGCTGGTTTGCTTGATTTGATCGATTGGTACCATTTCAGATTCAACCCTGCCGTGGTGCGGATATTCTTGTTCTGGAGCTCAATCCATTTGACAGGTATAGTGGACTGATATCCAGTAGAATTATTTCTTTGCCCTGCTTTTTCTTTACCCTGATCATTATTTCATTACTTGTCGTTGATCATTTCTCTCATGTAAAGAATGGACGAAAAAGTCTGATTTGTCCACCATGACAACTCTGCCATTCAAAGCGAAAAGATAATAAGTCCAAATTAGGTTAAAAATATAAAAAAGAAATAGCCTGTTTAACCAAGAGAAGTGCCAATGTGTCCAATGTGACAACTCTTTCCTTAAACCCCTTGCCTGCCACAAAGATTTCCACTCATATGCCAGGTGCAAAATGGGACAAAACAAGCAAATCTAAAAAATTACACACCATAATATATCCCGCGCTTTCAAAATACACGCAACTGACGCATGTAAGTAGGTGAACTAACTAGGAAATGCAATACAATCACAATTCGGGAATTGTCGCCTTATAAATGGATACACGCCTACGAACTGGGCCCGAAACAGTTCCAGGTACATGGCGGTATAGTGAGCTTAGTCAGCCCGAAACAGTTCCAGGTACATGGCGGTATAGTGAGCTTAGTCAGCCCGAAACAGTTCCAGGTACATGGCGGTATAGTGAGCTTAGTCAGCCCGAAACAGTTCCAGGTACATGGCGGTATAGTGAACTTAGTCAGCCCGAAACAGTTCCAGGTACATGGCGGTATAGTGAACTTAGTCAGTCCGAAACAGTTCCAGGTACATGGCGGTACAGTGAACTTAGTCAGCCCGAAACAGTTCCGGGCAAAGCAGGGAAGGGGTTAAAGGATGGCGATACTTAGTCCAAATTAGATTAAATATGAAAATAATAAACAAGCAAGCAAAGCCTGTTCAATCAAGAGAAGTGCGTACATGCCCAGTATGACAACTCTGCCCTTCAAAGAAAAAAGGTACTAAGACGAAATGAGGTTAAAATAGAAGAACAAACAAAACTAATTTAACCAGTCGCGATCTTCGTTCTTGTTTGTTCTGTCTCTATTTTCTGAAAAACTAGAGATGTTTTAATGTGGAAAAAAAAGTGTAACAAATACAGACTTGGACACTTGTTTAAAATGCATTGTGGCACTTATCAAGCTGTTTCACAGTTCCGATTTTTTCTAACTCCTTATCATAATACTAAAGCCGCAAACGTTTAACGTCAAATTTCTCAGTTGTGCAAAAAGTGGAGTTGAAACAAACAAGAACTGAGGTGGCACAATGTTAAATGCAAACCACCTGGTGAAATTGGTAATCGGATCAGATTTCAGATTTGGTCACAGTGGTCGTATCGAACCAACCCAATTAGCCTTTGTTTGTTCAGGAAAAAAACACCTCCGAGTTTTTCGTCCTTATCCGAGAAGACCAAGTGTTCGATTCTATCCACCAGAGGATCACGGACAGAAATCCCCCCCCCCCCAAAATTCCAACATGCCTGCACCAATAGGGGATCGAACCCGGTACCTTCGGGATGAGAGGGGAGCACCTAGCCTCTGGAACAATGTGTCCCCGTCTATCTATCTATCTATCTATCTATCTATCTATCTATCTATCTATCTATCTATCTATCTATCTATCTATCTATCTATCTATCTATCTATCTATCTATCATGTCTATTTGTCTATCATCTGTCTATCATCAGTCTATCTGTCTGTTTGCCTAAATACCTATTTATCTACCTACCTACCTACCTACTTAATCACATATCTATCTATCGTCCTACCTATCCATCCATCCATCTATCCATCCACCAATGTATCTATCTATCTATTTATCCATTTAATCTGCTTCTGTGGTAAAAGAGTTCTATTAATTCCACTATTCACTTACAGAAGGAGATGCCACCCATTTAGGCACTAAGCTTTTGCTCATAGACATTAGAAGTGGGAAATCCCCGTTGTCATACGGCACTGCGGCTAATGGGGAAGATGACAAGGGCTGGATGAGGAACACAGACGGAAAGCGTGAAAATCTTTCTGGTTGGATGAGGAACACTCATTTAAAGGATGAAAAACCGGCGGGTTGGATGAGTAACACCGATTTAAAGGATGAAATCCCTGCAGACTGGATAAATTACACTAATGGAAAGTATGAAAAGCCTTCAGACTGGTTAAGAAACCCTGACGGAAGGGATGAAGAACCGGCGGGCTGGATGAGTAACTTTTTCGAGAAAGGTGCACAGGCTATTGGCTTCGGAACAAATAAAGGCAATGGAAACATAAGTAGTGTTAGTGAACGAAAACCTAACACTCAAACCAATGAGGACCAAAGCGACATAAACGATGAAGAAACTGTTGAACACTTGAGCAAATCTCCTTGGGGAAATAAAGCTAAAGGCGTTGAAAATGAAGATGTGACGAGCACGGGAATGAAAATACCGATAAACATGATTAACGTTACTGACAGAGGTGGCCGCTTTCTTAGGAAAGTAGAAGAATTACATAATAGTACTGAAATGTTTGTTGGCCTTGAAAGACACAAAAATCGTGGAGGACAAGCTATCTCTAGAAGAATTAATGTGAAGAGTGCTAACTCAGACGAAATCGCTGTGGTGGGGCTAAGAAAGTCAAGGTGGATGTACAAAAGATTTGTTAATAGAGATGGAACCGCCTCTGGGGATGAAAGGAACACTTTTGATGACGGCCAGGAATCTGTCGGGGAAAGAGGACTTGCTGATCCTGTTGGCACCAAGACTGTCACACACCGAGAAGTCGCCCCTGGCGAAATCGGACGTCTTTTTGATGTAGGTAAAATTGGTATTGAAGAAACAGGAGGAGGTATGCCCATATTAGCTGAAAACTTCTCTGGTGAGGACGAAATTTACCAGGAGCATCGTCTTGCCCAAGGACACCACACACATTTCAACGGAACTGGCTGGCGAGATGTAGGTAGGCTATTATCCCTGAGTGCTTGTGTGTATTCTCTGTGTGTGTCAGGGAGTGTGTGTGCGTGTCTGTATTGTATTATATCGTCGGTTGTAGTACAATACTCCGGTAACCCACAAAATATGTTGATGGGGTTACAGGAGTATTGTTCTACACCGACGATATATTATGTTGTATTACGCTTATGTCCGTATTTTTTTCTCTCTCTCTCTCTCTCTCTCTCTCTCTCTCTCTCTCTCTCTCTCTCTCTCTCGCCACCTCTTTCTTTCTCTCTCCCACTTCCTCTCTCCCACTACTCTTTCTATCTCTTTCTGTCCCCTTTTCTTTTCCTCTCCGCTGCCCCTTCTTTCGTTCTCTCTCTTGCTCCCCCCCCCTCTCTTTCTCGTCGATCTCTCTCTCTCTCTCTCGTTCTCCCCCATCTTTCTTTCTCTCTCTCACTCCCTCTCCCTCTTCCATCCCTTTCTATCTCTCTTTCTGTCCCTTTTTTCTTTTCCCCCCTCTCCCTCTCTCTCTTTCTCTCTCTCTCTATTTCTGTCTCTCTCTCTCCATGGCTATCTGCCTTCTATCTGTAAGTGTATGTGTGTCCCAGCCTCGGAGCCGGGGAAAAGACTCTTGAAATCTGATCTGTCCATAACTCCTAGAATATACCGAGTAAACTCAGTATGTACCATAATAGATGTCATAACTTAAAATTTTTCAGTTTTCATAATCAGCTATTTTTGCCTTCCTTATCTCTGTGTTATACCGAGACACACGGTACCGGGACGAATCAATTCGCCATTTTCCGTCCACCGACTTCTGCGAATATCTATAATACTAGTGTAAGGACCCGTTCAAAGAACTGGTTGCATCTAGTTCAGTTACTCAGTCGGCACACAGAATATGTAGATCAAGGTAGAAAACAACACGCACAATCGGCACACAGATTATGTAGATCTAGGTAGAAAACAACTCACAACTGGCACAGTAACACCCGCATGGCCCATGCATAAGGCAGACGGCACAAAAACTCATGCCTTCAAACTTTGAAACGCAACCGGAAGTTTAAAGTCGAAACAAAACAAAGGCAGGAGGGAGGCCATCATTGTAGAGGAGAAAGCATTATTCGATATTTTTAGGCCTATTTTCATTTATTACAAAATTACGATACTTTGCTTCATGTCAAAGGAATAGACATAGTAGCAAAAAGAACTATCTTTCACATGTAATTTTTTCAGGTCTGGACATTTCTTCCTCGCAGCAGTGAATTTTTTTTCCTTGCTGTTTTTTTTTATAGATTTATTTTGGTAACTCGAAACTTTGGTCACCTAAGGCTCAGGAACCGCATCACACTCAGGCTTCAAACTTTGCACAATAGCGTATTATCAATGCGAAATTAACATGGGCTACAAAAGTATTAAAAGTTATGAAATGTTCAGGCTTCTACGTTTTATTTTTCATTGTTTCGGCATCCATATAGATCTGTTTCGAGTCATCATGGTTCGCCATTTTAAAGGTTTGCATTGAAGCTGCGCATGCGCATTATGGGCCCATGACATCATCACTTCCTGAAAATTTTCGGTGCGCGCCATGACTGCCCACACTAGAGAGTCCGCGCCGGGACATCACGTTGGCCTAAAGTTACTTATCAAAAGCCACCCGAAGCGCATCGTAACGCAGTCTTTATCGTAGCGAAGCACACTCCGCGCACCAACGTGCTGTTTGGTGCTAATGGGAGAGAAGGGAGCTTATTCGCGTGGAACAGCAGACTAAAGGACGCTAGCCTTGCATGCATCTTCCGGCGTCTTCCCTACTGATTCACTGATTGCGACCTACATGTGCACTGCAGCGGCTGTTCAACGAAGATGGCTTAACTAAGCTACGATACATATATCTTTTGCATTAGGCCTAAGTAATCACAAGGTGTACCATTTTCCATCCCCCCTCTCTCTTTATCTCTCTTTCAGAGAGTTGAACAACGAAAGCAGCGTGACCTAGATCTACGTTCGCAGTCAAACACATTTTTTTCAAGCTTGCCTGTGATTCTAATGTAAAAAAAAAAAGGATAAATGTTCGTAAGTTGTCAGAATAAAGTTTTGTCCACAATACTGTGGTACCAACAGGATTACGGGACGAAGATTAATCTGGTTTTTTAAAGTTCTGAATCGGGAAGGCAGCCCCACTTCGATAAAGTAGGTCATGCCAAAAGTAGGGCGCTGCGCTACCACAAGGCGCTACGCTACCACAGCAAAATCGGGTTTTCACCATATGTTGAAAAATGAAGCTTTATGAAAATGTCAGTCATAGACAGAAAAAGTGGCCATCAAATTCGCACGAAAAAAAGATTAATAATTCATAAAAATCCATTCATATCGTGAAAAAAGCTTGCTTCCAGGTGGAAAGTCCACAAATAGAAGCTTCGTAACGACAGCAGTTGCAAAGTTACTTTCGTAACTCTCACAGCCGAATCGCAACTAAGCGCGACCCAAAATAGTGCGAAAATGGACAAATTCCTCCGCGTTGGGTAACTTTCGCCGACGTCACGTCTATGCGCAGACTGTCTACTGTGTACTGTCCTATCGTTGAGTTCTTGGGGATGATTCTACGCATCTCGGCTTTTGTTCTTATTCATTTCGGTCTGAAGTGGTGTCCTTTGTTGTTGCATCTCTTCTTTTAAGTTCTTCTTATAATGTTGCATTAATGCCTTTCTTAGTTCACAAGCGTCTTAAGTTTTTACAACAAAAAAAAAAACTACACAAACCTGTTCATCGAACGGGTACTCAGCCAGTCATAGATATCAACAGTGCAACAATTCGCATCACACCCCTTCATAATTGAACGAAAAAGAGTAGTTCTCACCGTATTTATACGAGCACAATTTGTGGACATTATCATGTGAGTGTGCATGAGAAAATCCACAATTTGAGAAGAACGGCTTTGAAGTAAAAATATGGGTCCGGCACAAACTTCCAACTTGGCTGTTGTTTATGGGGACCGTGGCATGGTACAGGGTAAACTGTAGATGAGCAGTGAAAACTACTTACTATGATCTCTATAACGGCTTTGTAATTAGACTCCGGTCTCCTAAAAACATCCAAAAACTTCCGGCTTGGCTGTTTCTAGGGGACCGTGGCATATTACAGGGTAAACTGTAGATGAGCAGTGAACACGTCCCACTATAATCTTTATATCGGCTCAGTTATTAGACTACGGTCTCCTAACATCAATCACTCCAATATTACTTGGCCAATTATCTATTGCCGCTTATAGGATTAAATGCCGTTTTCTCAAAACCTTGTTTTAGGGGGGTCACTGACTTCAATTTATCAGAAATGTCTTGTCTTTTATTATGTGTACAGAACTCAAAATATCATGTTGCTGACTTGTGGGTTTTCTCATGCACACTCACAGTTTTTTAGACATCGGAGATAGAGCACACAAGAACCTATATAAATATCGAGGAGTATTTGCCACATTGTTGTATGTAACATTTTGCCGATTCTGAGTTTTTGTCATGAAAGTGGTTCTGTCACTCCTAATTTCATTATGTTTAAGTGTCATTTCAATCCGTTGAAAATTTTTCGAGATATGTGTTTGTGACGTTATGTTGTATGCGTTTTAGCCCTTTTGCCGACCAAACTTCAATCCTCGTTTAATCGAGGGGGCAAAAATGCACATAGAACAATATGGCAGATACCCGACGATACGATCCCAATTATTCGATGGAATATTAGAATATCACACCACTCGATTCTGTATTCGTTCGGCGTGTAACAATCAGTATTCGATCCCCTCTACTGACAGGTCTCGAGCCACTGGATCCACTGCCATTACCCAATGGAGTCAAACCCAGAGGGAGTAAGTTTATGATATTTTCAGGTAGATAGGCGGGTAGGTAACCAGTTAGGTGGGTAACCAAATAGGCACAGGTGTGGCGTATATAATTAGATCTGGACAGACTCGCAGACGGACGGACGGACGGACTTAATCAGTAGGCTAAATAACCCGTGCGCCCCGATGGGTGGATGGATGGACAGACAGACAGTCAGACAGACAAACAAATTAGATCGACACCCACACACACATACACACACGCGCGCTACAGAGATAGACAGACTGACAAACAGAGAGACAGACTGACAGACAGGCAGGCAGGTAGACAGAAAGACAGGAGAACTGACACACGGATGGATGGATGGACGGGTGGATGGATGGAAAAGTATTTCAACAGATTGCGACTTTAGTCCTTTTTTTTTTTGTTGTAGCTCCACTTTTTAAAACCTGGAGATCTTTTAGGATGTAATAGAGGTATAGCAAAAGCACACTATGACAGCTTGTTTAAAATGCATTGTAGCACTTTCCAGGCTGTTTCACAGATCCGATTTTTTTTCTATCTCCTTATCGGAATACTAAAACCACAAACGTTTAACGTCTAGTTTCTCAGTTGTGCAAAAAAAATTGAGTTGGAACAAAAAAAACTAAGGTCGCCATGTTTAACACTTGTGTACGTGAAGTATTGTTCGTCCGTGTCCAAGGTGAACGCAGATTTCGGTGTCTTAAAGTAGACTGTTTCGTTTTGTTTCGTGTTGTATAAACATTGGCCTAATTATGGGTGTGTGTTGTTGTTGTTGTTGTTGTTGTTTTGACAAAACAGAGAGTATGTATGTATAGCGAGGTTTCACTATTGGTCGATTTGCACTGCGAAACACGGGAGGCTCCGCGAAACCATTGTTAGTTAGCATGGAGCGGAAAGTCGGTCGCTGCGGTAAACAAAACCTGTTTGTGCATTTCTACGGAGCGTAAGAACTTACAAACGGCTCTAAACAGTTTCAATCAGCCCAAAAATACGACCAAACCACAGTAAACAGATATGCACACTATCTTTGGTGAATGTCGTCTGTTTCAACGATAGAGATTGTCACGAGTGGAGTGAGCGAGATTCAAGGATTACGGGAGCATGGAAGTGAGGGATTGACTCACGGGATAGTGAGGCTGCTCACCTATATTGACGTCTGTTAGTTAACGTTAAAGCGTGGAATGTTGTGAGTTGGAGGGTCGGCATGAGGCGAGAGCGCTGTACTGACAATCACTGCAAGTTAAGGAGTCCCAGGGGACAGACGTGAGATCAGAGGCAGTCGGGAGATTGTTGTGTGTTTTCCAGTGATGACTGGTAGGTTGAACTATGATTTATAATTATGATGATTGATGTATTATATTCGCCTATGACCATGACGTAAATAAGTATATGTGAGGAATGTGGAAGTCAGTGATTACTGTGTATAGAAATGTGCGCCATGAGCGATAGATTTAAGTTAGGTTCATGGATTCGTAGCGAGAGTGAGTGCTGTGTGGTACGGTGGAGGTGTTTTACCGTAAGATGTGTGGTGAGTGAATGGTGGACTTTTGTGTGTACGCTTCATGGGTTGTAATGAGGGGTGAAGTGGTTAGAAATGGTATGGTATTATACCAATGTAATGTTCTTCTTGTAGGTGCCGGGGTTGGGCCGAGAAGCCACCCGCGGTGAGCGAGCAGCACAGGGGATAGGCCAGCATAGGGCCGAAGGCTACGCATAGGCCAGTGGAGTGAAGCTGTCGAGCAGGACAGGAGGAACGCATGAGTCGTGGTAGTCTGGCCACAGACAGGGATGTGTATAGAAATGTTAATGTGCTCTTAAGATGTACTACATGTGATATTAATATACTGTGCCATTGAGATACTAATGTGAATTGAACTATTAACGTGCTATGGACATGTTGAGGTGCTATTGGAAGGCTAAGGTGTTATTGCCATAGGGAGGTGCTATTGAGAGACTGCGGTGCGAAAGAAATACTAAATGTGTTAAGACATTGAGTGGAGAGGCTGAAGCCGAAGTGCCTTTAAAAGTAACTACCGGATTGTGGACCCGAGGAAGAGTGCTTGAGGGAAGAAGGCCGTTGGACGGCATTTAATTGAGTAATATAATGTATGTAATTGCATCTTTATCTTTATCTTTATGTTTAATAAATGTGTGAGTCTGATGGGTTGTTCTGTTAAGTGTTATACGTGTTCGTTCGTGATTGTTGTCTTGTTATAATTTATTACATCTCCCAGTCTGGGATTTGTGACAGAGATACTATAATAAACTAGAGTGCGCACGGTGTCACACGGCGTGGAACTATTAGAGTCTCGTGGCGGCCATTTTGACTTGGGGTGGCGATTTCGGAAGTCAGAGGGTTTTTTTTCTGTATGCAAGATGGTTCAGAATTCCATAAATCATTTCTATCCTTCTGTCCTTCCCATCTAAGGCTGAGCAAGCCCAGTTTACGATAACAACGTCTTTCAATCTCTCCCACGCACGCCATCTGTGATTTGTACATCCATTTGTCTTAATTATAATTACACACTTGCGAAGAAACACAGGAAAGACTCGGGGCGGGGTGGTGGGGGGGGGGGAGGGAGAGGAAAGGCAGAAGAGAATCAAAGATCTGGGTCTTTTATGAACAAGTGCCGAAGCGGCCCCGAGTTGACTGCACAGTGATGGCTCAGTTTCAAGGGGTTAGGATGCTAAATGCTCTGGGCTAATAATGTCTAGATTTACGTGTCATCGTACTGCATCATGCTCCTCCCACCCCCATCACCCTTGTGTTTTGGATTGTCACAGTTAAAACAGACAGCCATGATGGGATTGGGTGGCAAGGTTATCTCCATAGGCCTAATTCCTCTTTGATATGAATAAAACGTACGTCCAAACAACTTGATCATTTAGTGCATTGGATTGACAATAGGGAAGGGCTAAAGATCAAAACCTATTGTAATATATTTATCAATATGAGTATATCGTGGGGCATTGCCATATTGTTGTTTGCGACACTGTGCTGATTTTTTTAGCCTTTGTCATGAAAGTGGTTCTCTCAACAATGAAGAGATCGAAACTGTCACAGAGGCCAAACATATTGGCATACTTTTGATTCATTGCTTAACTGGCATGCGCATGTAACATATGTATACAAGAAAGCCAACCAGCGCATGTATTTCATCAGAAAGCTCCGCTCTTTAAAATTTAGCAAAAGCATTCTGAAAATATTTTACACCATGGCTATTCAGAGCGTTTTGATGTATGGAGTTGTCTGTTGGGGAGGAAACATCTTACAAAAAGATAAAAATAAGATCAATATTTTAATTAAAAAAGCATAAAAAATGTGTAACTGTAATCTGCCATATTCTGATGAGCTGTACACTGGTGCCTGTATTAAAAAAGCTAATAATATAATCAACGACCCCCAACATCCCCTGAACAAAGAATACACAAGATCTGTAAGAAGTTTAAGGCTGTTGTCAAAGAAAACTAAAACTGAGCGCTACTTTAAATCGTTTATTCCATCATCAACTAGGATGTCACAATAATGTCGTCATCTTGATCGTAATCTGTGTAAAGTTGAATTGTGTCCTGCGTGTCAGGTCAGTGTGTTTTTAGTAACGGAAGCATATTGTGTGCACTGTTAATTTTGTTTATTTATTAGCGTGTGTGTATATACGTGTGTGTGCGCGCTATATATCATAATTTTTGTATCTGTAACTGTATTGTTATGTATTCAATGATCAAAACAAATTTCCTTGTACAAGGACGAATAAAATTTATCTTATCTTATCTTATCACTCCTCATTTCATTATAAGTGTCATTCCAATCTTTAAGTTTCGATTTTGAAAGGTCTGGAACAAACCCCAGATGTTACACAACTCTTCGAATTTTCAATCCTCATTTTCCTGAAAAGGCAAAGATGCACATAATACAACAATATGGAAAATGCCAGTCGATATTATTTATCAAACAATAACAACAATTTTTTTTATTGTTTTTTTTTTTTTTTTTGCTTTCCGTGGGAGGAATCTGAGAGATTGGCTAAATGGATTGCCAGAATAAGTAGACAAACTGATAATGGGAAGCCTTGGTATCCAACCAAGAATGATTAAGTGTGTAGTGCTCACTTCCTAAGCTCTGACAATTACGCAGGGCTCGATAAACAGACACTAAGACCAGAGGCAATTCCATCTGTCTTCGAAAATTATTCTCCCCCCAAGCAGAAACTGCCAACTCCAAGAAGACCATCTCCCAAAAAGAGGAAAAATCCT
>OZ007584.1:16229816-16287316 GCA_963931925.1 Onchidella celtica
TCTTCGCACCACTAAAATAACCGTGCGCACAATAATTTTTTGCGCGCTGACCGGGGGCGGGGCCCACGGCGCGTAGTATGAAAAAAATGCTTGATATAATGATGCAAAATTGAGACAGTGCTACTGCGTCACACACAAAAAAAAGCCAAAGGTTTTCCACAGCGATTGAGGTTCTACTTCTACAATAAGTGACGTCAATCGAACATTCAATATTTTCAGTATTTGGCTTTGTAAAATACTGCACTTTTCATGACTTCCGCGTATTTGCCGCTAGGTGGCGGTGCGAAATCTGTGCACGCTAAAAGCATTAGCTATCATGTCAATTCTAGCATCTTTGGTGGAACTGGCGAAATCGGGCATAGTCGAAGTTTTTTTTTTTTTTATAAATCTATTTGTAACTGAATGCAGAAAAAAATGATTAATTTTCATACTATATAAGTACTCAATTGCCATAGAAAAAAAAGTTACCCCTTTGGAGATGTTTTCTCAGCAATTCGGCCTTTCACCTGAAGCCCCATTTCATTAGATCTAATCACATAATCACATTCAATCCAATCATGACGATCTTGTCTATAGTAGTATTTCCTTGTTTTTTTTTAGCTTGAGGAAAACGCCCAGCATTAGACATAGGATAGTTGTTTTGGCTTTATCACTGTGGTAGAGTTTCCTCCTGTCCTTTCGTTCTAGTATATTCTCTCTATCGTCTTGATTTTTCCTAGCACAATCAGTAATTGATAATGATAATAATAATGGATGGCATTTATATAGCGCATTTCCATTTAAAATGCTCTATGCGCTTTACAGAAGCAACATGTCAACCACAGTACAGAATGGAGCGCCTGCGAAGCGCTCAACACACTACACTGCTTCTTTCTCTCTCCCTGTCTCGCTCACTCTCTCTCTCTTTCTACCTCTCTCTATCTCAGAGCAAATTGTAAAGCAGCCTGTTAGGCGCAGTTCATAACTCACAACTCAAATAATATTTGAATATTTATTAATAATAATATATATATCACAGTGGGAATTATAATCCAGGGGAATTTTGAATTCCACTAGTGGAGATTAGAATTCCAATCTGTCCTAGGGTCACCTCACCTGTCACCTGTCGGCTTCATCGTCATCGATGTTAGCTGCTACAGTGGATGTCACGACAAAATCTCCTCCACCCAATCCTGTCCTTAGCTTTCCTAGTTAGTTCACTTATTTCCAGCTGGCTGACTTTCTTGATGTTATCGTGATATGTAATGGGTGGTCTTCCTTGTTTTCTCTTTGTTTCTGTCTTTTCTTGAAGGATTGATATCATAAGGGCCGTGCTTTTGTTTCGGGCCGCGTGGCCGATGTATGCAAGTCTTCTTTTATTTATTTCAGGTGTTATTCTTCTGGTGGTGCCAAGCTGTTCTAAGATGCTTGTATTTGTTCTCCTTTCTGTCAACTTATTCTGAGTAGCCTTCTGTAAAGCCACATTTCAGCTGCCTCCAATCTTGTTATGTCTGCCTTTTTGAGTGCCCAGGCTTCACAACCATATAGTAGGACTGGCCAGATCAAGCACTTAAGTATGTTCACTTTGAGGTCCGTTGGTGTGCCTCTATCCTTCCAAATGTTGTTTAGTTGAACCATTTTGTGTTTTGCCATTCCTATCCTTGTTTTTATGTCCTTTGAGCAGCTTCCATCTTGCGATTTATGTGATCCTAGGTATTTGAAATCAGTCACTTTTTCTAGTGCTGTTTTGTTTACTAGTATCTCCTGGTGTTCATGGTGCCCTGTTCCAGTATGCATGACTTTCGTTTTCTTAGCATTTAGGTGTAGGCCTGCTGTCTTGCCCGCTTCATCCACTCTGTGCAACACTCTTTTCATGCTGGTGATGTTATCTGACATAAGAGCTGTGTCATCAGCGTAGCGAAGGTTTGTGATGTTTCGGCCTCCGATCTTTATTCCCATATCTTCTATGTCTGCGTTTCTCCTGATCTGCTCAGTATAAATATTGAAAAGATGAGGTGAAAGTATGCAACCCTGTCTGACTCCTTTCTCGATGTTGAAATATGGACAGTTCTCATTGTTCCATCTAATCGTTGCCTTTTGTTCGTGGTATAGTGCAGCGATGAGGGTCACAAGGTGTTTCGGGAATCCCATCTTAATCATTATATCGAACAGGTGATGGTGCCTAACGCTGTCGAACGCTTTGCTGTAGTCTATGAACTTGACGAAGGCTTCGTTTCCATTGCTTCTTATCTGTTCAATCATTATTTGTAGTATGAAGAGCATGTCAGCGGTTCCTCTGTTGGTCCTGTAACCAGCTTGACATTCTGATAGTTCCTCTTCTACCTTAGATTTTATTCTGTTGAGTATGATGATGAGCAGGATTTTGCTGGTGTGACTGATGAGGGCGATGGTTCTATAATTTCCACAGTCTTTGACATTGCCGCTTTTGTATAGCATGACGAATTCTTGTAGCTTCCAGTCTGTTGGCCATTCATTTGTCTGCCAAATTTTGCAGATCATTTGGTGGAGTGCTTTTATTCCTGATTCGCTGGTATGTTTCAGGAGTTCACCTGGTATGTTGTCTAATCCAGGGGATTTTCCATTCTTTATTTGTTTTATTGCAGCCTGTACTTCCTCCAAGAGAGGTTCTGGTTCTTTATCTATCTGTTGTGAGTCTGGCTGTTGGAGGTCCCTCGGGTCTGGTCTGATGTTGTCCGCAAACAGCATCTTGCCGTATTCGTGCCATCTTGAGAGCACATCTTTTGTGTTTGTCAGTGTTGTGCCTTCTTTGTTGTTCAGACTCAAGTTCTGTGGTTGGAAATCCCTCTTTTTTACTTTTCTTATTTGTTCAAACATTTCTTTTGACTTTCTTTGTGTATTACATTCTGTTATGTTTGCACACTCTCTTTCTAACCATGCATTCTTGTCTCTTCTGATCTTTGTTTGGATTTCCTTCTTCAGTGCATGATATTCATCTTGTTTACTAAGTTTTCTGGCTTTGCTCTTTCTTTTTGCAAGCTCTATCACTTCTTCACTGATGTATGGTTTGGGAGTTTTCCTCGTTCTTTTCCCGAGTTTCGATTCAGCTGTTTCACTCCAAATTCTTTTCATGTCTTTCCACAGTGTATCTGGGTGTCTTTCTTCAGCTGACCACTCCTTGAGTAATGCTGAGAAACGGTTTTCTGTTTCAATCTGAAAAGCATTGCTGATTTCAGGGTCTTTCAGTTTGTCCGTGTCAAATCTGGTGGTGGGTTTTGGCTTGCTCTTCCTTTAGGCTTTCAATCTCAGCTTTGCTGTCACTAAAATGTGGTCAGTGTCACAGTCTGCCCCTGGCCTTGTCTTTGAGTTGAGCACAGTTGTTTTCCAGTTTTTGTCAATCAGGATGTAATCAATCTGGTTTCGGAGATTGCCTCCAGGGTTTATCCATGTGTATCTTCTTCGCATCGGGTGTTTAAAGAGAGTGTTCGTGATGCTCATTTCATTTGCATGGCAGAAAGATGCTAACATGTCTCCTCGGTCGTTTCGTTCTCCTAATCCATAGGGTCCTATCCCACATTCCAGATCCTCACCCTCTCCCACTTTGGCATTGAAATCTCCCATGATTATGCATATTTCTCTGCTTGGGATTTTGTCTGTTACTGATTGTAGGTCATTATAGAACAGCTCTATTTCTTCTTCTGTGCTCGCAGATGTGGGGGCGTATACTTGTATGATGTTCAGGGGCACGGGTTGGGTGTCAAGTTTCACAGTGACAATTCTATCACTTATAGCGTCATGGCTGCTAATGTTGTCTCGTAAGCGTCTGTCCAGTATAATTGCAACACCATTCATGCCGCGTTTGTTTCCGCTGTATACGATGGTGTGATCTTCTGTCCTGAATAGGCCCTGTTTGTCCCATCGTACTTCACTCAGTCCAGTGATGTTCATGCTGAGTTCCTCCAAGTGGAGAATGGAATTCTAATCTCTCCTAGGGCAGATTGGAATCAAAATTCTAGTCGAGATTAGAATCATGGTTTCAGTTCACACAGTGTGTGCTTTGGTTGTGCTTGTTTACCCAGGCAGGCAAATGTTTTATTATAAAGCTGTTCTCTGTTTTGATGTTCTTGTTTGCTACTTAACTGGTGTGCTTGTTATTACTCATGCAAATGTTTTATCATAAAGCTTTTCAGTCAAACATTTAGTTTGATCCAAACCTTCAACCTGCTTTCCAATATAATGGACCTCCAAAACGAAAGATTCTATGGATTATTGGAGAGACATTTACAGTCAATGGGGTCAAGAAAACAGGAGTCATTTTGTGTGACACAGGAAAAATACAAGAAAGTAGAAGAGTGTTTGCAGTTATCCACTCGTGAAAAGTGTAGTTATGGAGTGAAATTGAAATTTTGGAGCCAAAAACACTTTAAATTGGAACAAATTGGTGCCACGAATCTCGTGTATTGCAAGACAACAAACAGACCGCTTGTGACTAAAGAAGAACTGTTTTCAACAATAGAGAAATGTCATGTGAATGTTGGGCACTCAGGCAGAGATAAAACGTGGTAAGAAGTTCTCACTCATTTTGCTGGAATTAAATGGGATACAATTGATTTGTTTCTAAAGACATGTGCGAATTACAATAAGCGACCACCCATGAAAAATCCACCAACTGGCAAACCTATGATCAACCTTCATTTTTTTCAGAGAGTCCAGATTGACCTGATTGATTTCAGAAGACGTCCTGATGGTCAATTCTGTTGGATTCTACATGCTCGAGACCACTTTACCAAGTTCAGTTGGAGTTATCCAGTTGGAGTGTTCAGTTAACACTTGCAATGTCCCGTCTCCATCTCATGCTTATCTGAAAGGGGCCATAACCCATGCAAAATTTGACTTACTCTGTTTTGGGAAAACATTCTTCAATTTGGCTGTGTGTGAAAGGTCCTTAAACTAATCAGTGTGAAACAAAATTCCCTCTTTTTTTTTTTTACACCAGACATTCTGTCTGATTTCTCACCCCATTAACCTCGCCACTTCCCTCACCATTCTCAGAAAAAGAGAAAGAAACAAAGCTGTTTGACATATAATGATGGGTAAGGTACGATCCTATAAGTTTTTCTCAATGCACCAGGTGCTTGTAGTAGTTGTTTTTTCTAAAGTTAATGGTCTATTACCATTTTTTTTAAAGATTGAAGCCCATGTTCAAAACTGTTTTTCTGTGTTTCACGTGTAATGATTGGTAAGGCATGATCCTATAAGTAAATAAAAGTAATTTTTATAAAACAAAATACTGGTGAATTGAAACCATGATTCTAATCTCAACTAGAATTTTGATTCCAATCTGCCCTAGGAGAGATTAGAATTCCATTCTCCACTTGGATTTATTCAGTGCAAATGAGAATTCTAATTTACCCTAGGACACATTGGAATTCCAATCTCCACTAGTGGAATTCAAAATTCCCCTGGATTCTAATTCCCACTGTGACATATATTTAATAATGAATAATAAATTTTGTTGTTGCTGGTAGGGGGGGGGGGTGATATGGATAAATTTTAATCTATTAATTTCAATTTTGCCGGGGCATTTATTAAATTATATTTATCGTGTCGACCTGCTTACTCTAAACTCAGAACTCAAGACAGTTGACAACGGGCAGGCCGTTAAATATGAGGTGAAAAAACATTATTAACTTCTGCACTCTTTCCCTACGGGCCAGCATTCCACTTCCGGGCGGAGCACCTCATGGGTTTTCGCGCCATACTGTACTGTGCATTTGTAAACGAAGATCGCCTTACTACACAACAGCTGTCCAAACTATAGGTAGAATGCGCATATATCCACCATCTTGTCTGTCCGGACCTACTTAAGGCGTCGCGAACCAATCGGCGGCGAGTTTACTACTGTAAACAATGACACGTGTGTACACGCACATGGGAGACGTTCGGTCAATTCTTTCACTTCCTTTCTCTTGTTTACACGGATGGTAGGGAATCGGACCAGTTTGGATACATCCTTTCCACCCCTGTCACAACAGTCAACTGCAATGCAACCAGCAGTTGCATTGCAGTTACACTCATCAGCTGATCCACCGGCCATCTTGTTTGGCGGAAGTACAAAACAAAAACTCTGTGACGTTATGCGCATTCTACCTATACACTTATCGCACACGTTGTATCCATGGACAAAGGAAGCTTTACTAAGAATTCTATTTTTTTGTTTAGGTTAAACGTCACGGGATGTTAACTTCCTATACAGTGGTCAAGGAATACCTTTACAACGTCACAAGGCAGGCTGCATCGTAGCGCCTGCCGCTAGGGAAGCGTGCCGTGCAGTGTTCCTTGTAAGATAGGGAAAGAGTGAAAAAAAAACACTTTTTGAGAAAAAGATGCACGTATTCTTGCGGGTTTTAGTGACTAATGATAATAATTGACGCGTCTGACAGGATAAAGTACGTTCAAATGTCGTAGGTTTTTATGTTCAATCAAATATTATTGACTTAAGCAGTCAGTCCCATTAGAACGATGGGGTTCTAACTCCCTTCCGTCAACTTTTGAGAGAATCGAGAATTGAACTGTCATGTGATCATAGCTTTCAGAGCAAAGGGTTTTTTTGTTTGTTTTTAGTAATACTTACAAATTGGACACCGACTTTGTTTGATACTTTGACACACAGTGGAGAATGCCCGTAGAAGTACTGTGCAGTGTGTAGTGTGTAACTCAGTTCACCCAAATAGTGGAGATAGATCCTTGTCATTCTAAGCAATCTGAGGGGACGAATTGTTGAACCGATGAGAAGACATGGCGAATATTAAATTTTTTTCTTCTTTAATTTGATGATAATTTTTTTGTTATGATCATCATTATGATTGTCGTTATGGTATTGCCATTATTTTTGTTATTGTCCTAGGAATATGATATTGTGAGTTTTGTATTTGTATATGAATTGACAACAATAAATTTTAAAATACTTTTAGTTTTATATGGAGTTTTTAAATGATGCGTTTCTTTTTTAAATTCGTTTTTTATGTAGCTTTGTTGAGTTGTACGGATGTGCACGAACAGCTTCTTTTCTGTGTACATTTGAGAAATGTGTTTAAATATGTTTATACTAGATGACCTACCGGGCATTGCCCAGAATAAACAATCATGTGCTCCCCCCCCCCTCCTCTCTCTCTCTCTCTCTCTCTCTCTCTCTCTCTCTCTCTCTCTCTCTCTCTCTCTCTCTCTCTCTCATATAATAAAAGTAATAAATTACAGTCTTGTTTCAGAACATTAAAAGTTGTTTACTTCAAGCATGTATTTTTTAAAAATGACAATGTTTATTGTTATGTAACATCTGTATTTTTGCATGTTTGTTTCGTAATTCATAGTACCGTACCTGTCATAAAAAGTAACCGTATCAAGCCTTCAGTCTGATGCGTAGTGTTCTGGTGCGCATGAGTTCTGAAGTAAGACTGTAGTTTATTACTTTTATTATATGAGGGGGGGGGGGGCACATGATTGTTTATTCCGGGCAATGCCCGTTAGGTCATCTAGTAATAGATAATACAAGTGAGGGTAGAGAGTACGTATGTAGAGAGGTTTCACTACTGGTCGATTTGCACTGAGACTGCGAGACACGGGACACCCCGTGAAACCACTGTTAGTGTTAGCATGGGGCGGAAAGTAGGTCACTGCGGTAAAGATCGTACCCGTTTGGTGCATTTTCAAGAGGCGTAAGAGCTTTCAAACGGCTCTAAATAGTTTCAATCAACCCAAAAATATGAACAAACCACAGTAAACAGATATGCACACTATCTTTGGTGAAGACGGTCTTTGTAACGGCAGGGAAATAGGTTCGCGATTTGGCGGAGGTGAGCTCTAGAAATACATACTCTCTGGTGAGGGTGAGTTTTTTATCCAGGAGGTATATATCCGTACAACATGTATGGATATGGACAGTGCATATCCGTACAACATGTTTACCAGAAAGCGCGGCTGGTGAAGATTTGCTGAAGCAAAACTTGGTATGGTGTTCACGAATTTAAAGTGACAACACATGGAATAGTCAGATGGACCTGGGGGCGTGAGGGTCTAGTCAGTTTGTATCAATGGGCGGTAGTCAGATTGACTAATCAGGCGAAAAGGGGTTGGGGTAGCCATTGGTGATCGACGTACTCACGCAATCTCCGAGCAGAAGTCGGATTGTTTTGCTACCAAGCCGATTCATATTTTTAAAAACAATGCAAATTAACAAGATCAGTAATATAGTATTCCGGTGTGTGTTCTACGTCATCGACTTGTGTGCGTTGTACGGATATGCGCTTCCTTTTATCTATTCTATGTGTGGGTGAGTGGACGTCTTTGTGACCTGCGCCTGGTTTTGATTAAATTGAGCGAGAGTTGCACAAAGCGTCAAGTTCACTCTCTTCCTGACAGTGGTTACGTAAAAATTACAGTGGTTACGTGGAGGTAGTGGCAGTGGTGACATGGAAGTAATGGCTGCGACGATGTAAACGTTGCTATGGTGACATTGTCGCAGTAGGACGCAACAGTGGTAGGGCAGCTGTAGTGGTGACATAAAATTAGTAGCAATGGTGATATTGCAGTGGTGACGTAATTGTGGTGGGACAGCTGCAGTGGTGACATAAAATTAGTAGCAATGGTGACATTGCAGTGGTGACGTAATTGTGGTGGGGCAGCTACAGTGGTGACATAAAATAAGTAGCAATGGTGACATTGCAGTGGTGACGTAATTGTGGTGAGACAGCTGCAGTGGTGACATAAAATTAATAGCAATGGTGACATTGCAGTGGTGAGGCAATTGTGGTGGGACAGCTGCAGTGGTGACATAAAATTAGTAGCAATGATGACGTAATTGTGGTGGGACAGCTGCAGTGGTGACATAAAATTAGTAGCAATGATGACGCAATTGTGGTGGGACAGCTGCAGTGCTGACATAAAATTAGTAGCAGTGATGACATTGCAGTGGTGACGTAATTGTGATGGGACAGCTGCGGTGGTGACATAAAATTAGTAGCAATGATGACGTAATTGTGGTGGGACAGCTGCAGTGGTGACATAAAATTAGTAGCGATGGTGACATTGCAGTGGTGACGTAATTGTGATGGGACAGCTGCGGTGGTGACATAAAATTAATAGCAATGGTGACGTAATTGTGGTGGGACAGCTGCAGTGGTGACATAAAATTGGTAGCAATGGCGACATTGCAGTGGTGACGTAATTGTGGTGGGACAGCTGCAGTGGTGACATAAAATTAGTAGCAATGGTGACATTGCAGTGGTGACGTAATTGTGGTGGGACAGCTGCAGTGGTGACGCAGAGGTAATGGCAGTGGTGACATAAAATTGCAGCTGTAAGGCTATAGCAGCGAGACAGCTGCAGTGGCGAGGGGATGTAGAAGCAATGGCAATGCTGACATAAACGTTGCAGCAATGACGCAATCGTTGCAATAGTATGTAGATGTAGTTGTTGTCATGAGTCAAGTGTTATTAAATCTCACGCAGAGCCGTGAGTTGTTTTTTTTTACCACGACCATGAGAAATTGGCTGGTGGCCTTGAACGGTCCTCGCGTATTATTGTTTGTGAGTAAAGAATTGCAAAGTTAAACTGTTAGATTCACGCTTGTCGGGTTTTAATGTTCGTGATTGGAAGTAATAGAGTAGGGGTGAGACAAGGTGGGGATAGTTGACATTAAGTATGACTAGACAAGTTTTTGCACGTTAACTGGCTGGTAGAATAGTGCAGACTATATTCCTACATTCAAAATGGTGGGATGTTTCGGCCAATGAGATTGCTGAACTAATTTGGCCAGCGGACTAGCCTTACCGGGTAGTTGGGTGGTATAAAACATCGTGTAACGTTGAAATTCATTGAATACAGACGAGAGAAGCATCGTTTCGTGAAGTATCTCCGGTTGGCCAGTACCTGAACTGAGTGGCACGAAGTCTAGTCCATTGTCATCGGACTGAAGGAGCCTAGAGAGAGAAAGCTCATAGAAAGAAAGGTTTTGGTTGGACTGACCTTAAGAGTCCACGCTGCGCTCGTATGATGTTCGCGCCTACTAGCTAGGCGTGACCAACGGTAACTCATCTTTTTCACTAGTTATTGATAGAAGTCCAGAGATAGGGAGGAACCCACAGCCTCGTAGAAAGTCTGAGAAACCTACAGCTTGCACTCGACGAACGAGTGTTCTGTATTGTAAAGCTATCTCCATAATACGATTGAGGAAATATGGCACCTTGTTGATGAAATGAATAGTGACTGAGTGATTACATATATATATATATATATATATACTTTTACAAGCTGCTTAAATACCTACAAGCCAATTTGTGCTTCTGTAGGCTTTGAATGTACCGGGCTGTTCTAGCCTTCAGTGTACCTTGAGAATCTGTATTATTGCTGGAGAGTTTGCCTGGCGTCTGGCCAGTGGCGACTCAACTGTTAGTTTAGATTAATATCTTATTTCTTATAATATACCCATTTGGCTATTAATTGCATTACCTTTGATAGGGAACTTAGTTACATGAATATGATAGGTTAAGTTTAGTAATTGGAATTTTTGCTTTGAATATACCTCTATTGTCTTTTGTTTAGTATATTAATATTATGTAATAATATGGCCCGGCCGGCCTGACATACATATACTCTAGTTATTTAATACTTTCTTGTGTGTTTGTGTCCGAGTGTGAGTTAACTGCCTCTCGTGCAGTCGTTAGATCCCCAAGACCATAACTCTGCTCGTGACAGTTGTGGTGGCAAGAGTGACACAAAAGTTCCCTGCCAAATCTTGTTACCACGGCGACCTAGTTTCGAGATTTGGTAGAAGTGATTTCTCTATAAATACTTACTCTCTGGTTTAACCAAAATTTCTTATACAATCTACTTTTTAATACACATTTTTACGCACAAATATGAAAGATTTGAAATAACAACAATCGCTATTTGTTGTTGTATTCTAGTTGCTAGTTTTGCCTGAAGTCACAAAACTTCCACTTCTCTGAAATTTTATATTTTATTTCTTTTTCCCTGCATCTTCATTTTGATCACACTGTCATAACAATATGGCGTCGCAAAGGAATGGCTTGCACAACATCACGGTTACATCACAATTTTGGGTGGCGTAAGTGAAATATTACCAATTTATTATCTCAGTCTTCATGACGAATGTGAAACACCAGTTCTGCCAAGAAAAAGGCAGAGCGACGTCTCTATGAGTGTCTCGTCGATAATTTTTTTATGCCAAAGGCAGACAGACGTATGTGCTACTGAAATACATGTAGTGTGTGGCAAACTCATAAGTAAAAGCATAGACTGGCTATGCCACCGTATGTTTGTGTGTTTTTTTCAAAACTATAAAATAAACACATACGTCTCATGGTTCTTCTTTCTTTCTTTCTCTTTTAATAATCACTCGTCGCTTGGTGCGCATTACAATGGAAAAACCGCACTTTTAGCATGTACCTAACCAGTGCTTCCTGCCACCCGTCCACGTTCTTGAAAGCAGCTGTATCTGACTGGAGCAAGCGTCTCAACATCACAATGGAAGAACAATTTAGCATCTAGTTTTGCATTAACTCTGTCGGGCAAGCGCTGCCACTTGCTACATGTATGTTTTGCTATGTTATATTATGGTGGATCATTTAAGTAAGCACACTAGATCTAGATACCTGGATTAATTCTTAAATTACTAGATCTAGATCTAGATCTAGACTAGATTCTAAAAACCACAGAAAAGATTTTTTTTTCACTTGACAAAGGCGAAAGCCGAAAATTTTGTGTATTTTCTGTCTTCTCTTTAGTCTAGTTTGCTTTGTATCGTTTGGGTTTTATTTCTCACGCAGGGCTTCGCTACATAACAACTTTTTCTTTTTGCCCAATTTTTAGATCAACTCTATAGGTTTATATTTGATTTTGAGCAAACAAACAAACAATAGCCGAAAAGCATCGTAACAAAATAGCGCCCCACCCCATTTTTTAAAAAGAATATGACGAGTTTTCACGACAACCCTTTTTAAGTTATCATGGGCAGTAGGTTATTCTAAGTTACCATAGTGGGCACATTCAAAATATGGCAAAAAGAAAAAGTGGTATGTAGCCAAGCCAGAGAGTATAGATTTAGAGAGAGGGTTCACTTCCGCCAAATCGCGAAACTAGGTCGCTATGGTAAACAAGAAACTGAAGAATTGAAAGAGACCATCTTCACCAAAGATAGTGTGCATATCTGTTTACTGTGGTTCGTTCATATTTTTGGGCTGATTGAAACTATTTGCAACCGTTTATAAGCTCCTACGCCCCGTGGAAATGCAGAAATGGATATTGTTTACCGCAGCGACCTACTTTCCGCTCCATGCTAGTAGTGGTTTCGCAGAGCCTCCCGTGTCTCGCAGTGCAAATTGACCAATAGTGAACCCTCTCTCTATATGTTATACTCCCTGGCCAAGCTGCGCGCAAGAAATAATGCCGAAACGATACAATAAAATCCAAGAAAACAGGAAGACAAATCAATGTTTCGGTCAGACACCGTCTTCAAGAAAACAAAGGTATTATTTCTTACTCCAGGCTTTGTCACATACAACTGTTTCTTTTTGCCATATTTTGCCTTTGTTTTAAGCCTTGCTGCGACCCCACCGTTTTTCTGTGGTTTTTATATTATTTCATCGTAGTATTCGTAGGTATATGTTGTTAAATTGTTACACTGGATCTAGTTCAGTTATAAATATTGCATCATTTTAATTAATCGCAACAGAACACACTTTTCAGCTTTCACAGCGTATAACCATATATTATATTGTTACGTTATCTCATCAGATTCACCAAAATTCCATTGCAGACCCGCCAGATATCACTTAAATTCTAAAACATACACAGCCAGACACACGACTCTGGAGGGTGAACCCAAGAAATGCACGGTCATGGAGAACTTTATACGAGGACTTCAGATTTATGATTGGAGGATGTGTCCTGGGTGGAAGTTTAGTGACACTGCTGGTGATATTCTCACTGGAAGACGTGTTAGCGGAGGCTCCGGGTTAGGCCATGCTGGGGGATGTATGGGAGATCAAGATAGGAGATCTGAGGGAGATCAGACGGGGGGATATGTGATGAATCAGATTGGGGAATATGTGGGAGATCAAGATGGGGCATATGAAGAGGGTCAAGGTAGTGGAGGTCAAGAAGGAGGTGCTGGAGGTCAAGGAGGTGCTGGAGGTCATGGAGGTCAAGGAGGTGCTGGAGGTCAAGGGGGTGCTGGAGGTCAAAGAGGAGGTGCTGGAGGACATGGAGGAGGTGCTGGAGGTCATGGGGGTCAAGGAGGAGGTGCTGGAGGTCATGGAGGTCAAGGAGGAGGTGCTGGGGGTCAAGGAGGAGGTGCTGGAGGTCATGGAGGAGCTGCTGGAGGTCAAGGAGGGGGTGCTGGTGGTCATGGAGGTGGTGCTGGAGGTCAAGGAGGAAGTGCTGGAGGTCAAGGGGGAGGTGCTGGAGGTCATGGAGGTGGTGCTGGAAGTCAAGGAGGAGGTGCTGGTGGTCATGGAGGAGGTGGTGCCGGAGGTCATGGAGGAGGTGCTGGAGGTCATGGAGGTCGGGGAGGAGGTGGTCGTGGAGGTCATGGAGGTGATGGTGCTGGAGGTCATGGGGGAGGTGGTGGTGGTGGTCAAGGAGGAGGTGGTAGTGGTGGTCAAGGAGGTGGTGGTAGTGGTGGTCAAGGAAGAGGTGGCGCTTGAGGTCATTGAAGAGATGGTGCTGGGGGTCAAGGAGGAGGTGGTGGAAGTCGTGGATGATGTCATGGTGGAGGTCAAGGTTGAAATTTTGGAGGAGGCCATGTGGGTGTTCACGATGACGGCCATGGAAGTCAGGGTGGGGGTAATGGAGATCATGATGGAGATCAGGGTGGAGGTTAGGATGGGGAGGGGGGGGCATAGTGGAGGTCATGGAAGAAGTCATTAAGAAGGTCATGGGAGGAGAGGTCAATGGGAGGTTGTCAGGGTGTGGGTCGTGGAGGAGGTAAAGGTGTATGTTAGGATGGGGGTCATAGAGGAAGCCGTGGGGAGGATGGAAGAAGATTCAGCTCTAAAGAACAACGTTAACAGGCCAGGTGAGTTATGAATGGTTACATCCAGAGCCGTCTTAGGGCATGGGCACACTGGCCAATTGCCCACGGGTCCCAAGGGTTGGGGGGGGGGGGGCATGCATGAAAATTTACGTTGGTTTTTGAAACGGGGAAGAAAATCCTATGCATTACAAGAGAATCTGCCCACGGGTCCATAATGATGTTCACAGACGGCCCTGGTTACATCGGGCGAATCATCTATCTCTATATATATATTGGTAACTCGAAACTTTGGTCACCTAAGGCTCAGGAACCGCATCACACTCAGGCTTCAAACTTTGCACAATAGCATATTATCAGTGCGAAATTAACATGGGCTATATTAGAAATTATGAAATGTTCAGGCTTCTATGTTTCATTTTTCATTGTTTCGCCATCATTTAGATCTATTTCGAGTCATGGTTCGCCATTTTAAGGTTTCGTTATCACTTCCTGCGATGTGTTCACTATCAAACACACTAACCCGTGCGCAAATCATGCTATTGTACGGGATGCTCAGGGTGTCAACTCACAAAGGCAGAGCAGTAAGACTTAATTAAAAACAAATAAACAAAAATTAAATAAACAAAATAATAGGAACAGGCAAGATGAAGCAGGTCCATAGTAATCACCCAGAACTGAAACTTAATGTTCAAACCGATTTATCCCGGGAGGGGCCGGGGACCTCAGCTAGTTTGATTATATAATTATACCTTAGCAAAGCATTTGTTGTAATGGTATTGACAATACATGCACTAATATTGGTGGTTGCCCGTAGGAATTGCAGTACTAACCAATGTAGTGACAGTGATAGGTTTTGTACTGCCTGTTCACACAATGTCCATTCTGTGATGGGTGTAATGGTAGTGGAAAGATAGAAGGGGGATGAGAGAGAAAGATAGGGGAGAGAGAATGAGAGAGAACGTGAGAGAGGGGGGGGGAGAGAGGGAGAAAGATAAGATAAGATAAGATAAGAATCACTTTATTATCCCATATGGGAAATTCGTTTTCACAGAGTGTTTAACAGCACACATGTGGTACATACATCTCACGTATCATTATAAATAAACAAACTCAATAAGTCAATAACAGACACACATGGCGTGACATGGAAAGAACCTTAATGAAATGTGGCACACATCTATCTATAAGATGACTTGCTGAGGCGAATTGCTGAAGGCAAGAATGATCTTCTGTATCTTTCCCTGTTTGCTTTCATGTGTATTATTCTGTTGCTCTTGGATGATCTAGAAACCTGATGAAACAGGGGATGGTGGCTGTCATTTAAGATGGACATGAATTTCTTCACACAAGCATTTGAGTATAGATGATTAAAACTGAAAAATGCCGTGTCTGTCATGTTGCATACTTTCTTGATGATTGTGTTGTTAAGTTTATGCTTGTCACTTTCTCTTGCATTGCCTCCCCATGCTGTAATACAATAAGTTATTATACTTTCGATGGCAGCTTTGTAGAACAGGGAAAGCAGTGTTTTATCAACATTAAAAGATCTTAATTTTCGTAAAAAGTACATTCTCTGGCTGGCTCTTGAATGGACATTTGAAATATGTGTATGTCAGTCTAGATTGTGGTGGATATATATACCCAAATATTTGTAACATTCAACTCGCTCAACCTCTTCATTATCAATGCTTAATGGTGGTAAAGGTGCCGTATTTGTCCTAAAATCAATTACAATCTCTTTTGTTTTCTTCACATTCAAAACAAGAAAATGATCATGGCACCACCGTACAAATCTGGCTATTTCTGTAATATAGGCATCTTCATCGACTGAGTTCTTGATAAGACCTTGGATGGTAGTGTCATCTGCAAATTTGATTATATGAACATTGTCAGACTCACTTCTACATTGACTGGTATAAATGGTGAAGAGGACAGGAGATAAAACGCAGCCTTGTGGCGCTCCTGTGTTCGTATAGAGAGTTGGTGACGTAAAAATACTCTGTCCAACATTTAAACTTACATACTGGGGTCGATTAGTAAGGAAATCTAGTACCCACGATACAATATGTTTGTTGACATTCATTTCCAACAGTTTTGAAACAAGGAGATGTGGTTGAATGGTATTGAAGGCGCTGGAAAAGTCTACGAAAAGGATTCGCGCATAGTTTTTTGGAATGTCGAGATGTTTGTAGACGTTGTCAAGAAAGTATAAGATGGCATCTTCCACACCCCGTTTCTCTCGGTAAGCAAATTGCATCGGATCTTGGTGACATTCTAAAAGGGGCAATAATCGTGTCAGAACAATTCTCTCCAAGCATTTCATTACAACAGACGTTAGTGCAATCGGCCTTAAATCATTCATTTCTACTACTTTGTTCTTTTTCGGTACAGGTATTATCTTAGATGTTTTCCAGCACAGGGGAATTACATGGCTGCTTAGTGATAAGTTAAAAATAGGCGTAAAGGCTTTTGCTAGTTGTTGTGAACACATTTTTATAATCTTACACTTTATACCATCAGGCCCACAACTTTTGTTGACATTCATTGTTGTGAACTGTTTTACGAGGTCTTGTTCACTGACAATAATAGAATCTTCATTGACAAAATCATTTAAAAAAGCATGGTTCAAATCACATATGTCAGCAGAGAAATCATGAATGTCAAAACGGGCATAATAACCATTCAGATCATTTACATATACATTGGCATTTGGTACGTCAATTGATGTTTGTTTTGGTGAATACCCAACAATCTTTTTCATACAGTCCCATAGCTGTCTGGTTTTGTGTGATTTAAATTGCTGCTGTAATTTATTCTTGTACTCATTTCTGCATTCTTCTATCTTTTTCCTTAATTTTCTTTGGGTTTCCTCCTTTTCCATTTCATCTTTTCGTTGGTATGCTCTTTTCTTTTCGTTTAAAAGTAGTTTTAATTCTTTGCTGACCCAGGGCTTATTATTTTGGAAACACACTACTTCTTTCTTATTTAAAATCAGATCTTCACAAAATTTAATGTATTCAGAAGTAGTGTACGTTAATTCGTGAATATCTTTGGCAGTATCACTAAAAACAGTCCAATCAGTACAGTCAAAACAGCCTTTAAGTTGGTCGATGGTATCCTCATCCCAGATGGTGACAGACTTTTTGGCTGGTTTGGTTGCCTTTATTTTGGGTCGATAGCTGGGCAGCAATGACGTCATATTGTGGTCAGAATCGCCTAGTGGTGGAAGGGATCTCGAGACGAAGGCTTTTTTTATGTTGCCATAGCAGAGGTCGATGGTTCTGTTGTTTCTGGTGGGACAGGAAACATACTGGTGGAAGGCTGGCAGGACATTCTCTAGAGTGCAGTTGTTAAAGTCGCCAGTTATGAATACTGCACCGTCCGGCGTGCGTGCTTGTTGTTTATACACAGCGTTGCTTATGGTAGCGGAGGCAATATCCACATTTGCTTGCGGGGGAATGTACACAACGATCATTGTCACTTTGGGAAATTCTCGAGGCAGATAAAATGGTCTTAAAACAACAGAGAGTAGCTCGATGTCAGGTGTGCATATTGTGTCTTGAACATAGATATTATTAGGATGGCACCATTGTTGGTTGACATACAGGCATACCCCGCCTCCACGGGTCTTGTTGGAAGCGCTGGTTCTATCTGCCCTGCACAGAGTGAAATTATCTATGTCCAGGCTGGCAGTGGTGATCAATTCTGAGAACCATGTCTCGCTAAAACATATAAGAGAGGCCTCACGGTATTCATACATATGACGAGTGCAGGCTTGTAATTCGTCAAGTTTGTTGTTGAGTGAACGAGCGTTTCCGGTCACGATGATGGGGAGAGCTGGTCTATTTACTCTCTTGCGGACCCGAGTTCTAACTCCGCCCCTTTTCCCACGCTTCCTTTTCTTCATTTCTGGTGGTAAATTTAGACCCACGTAAGGATTGTTCACGGTGGGCTGAAGAGATCGTAATATGGCGGGGCTATAGGTGAAAAATGGAGGACTTACTTTGATAGTTTTCACATGAAATGTTTGCTCTGACAGTCCAACTATAGCCAAAAACAGCAATCCAAGTATGCATTTTGGAGCAAAGGTTTCCATGATGTCACTAAACTGACACAAAGAGCAAAAAACGGTCGAAAACACTAGAAAAATACACAGAAATGGAGAGCACAACAACTCCGTGCTGTCGCCACCAAGCGGCGCAAAAAAAAAAAAAAAAGAAAGAAAAAAAAAAAAAAGATAAAGAGAACGGGAGCAATTCAGCGGGGCGGAAGAGGGTAGAAATGTTTTTCTTTTTTTCCCTCCTCCCTTCCAAATCTCTCTCTCTCTCCTCTTTTTTTTTCTGCTACTCCTCTTTCCGGAGTGTCTGCTCGTCTCCGTTAACAAGCTCTCACATCACCATGCTGTTAGACGGTTGGAGAATTACATCGACGAAATGCTATGTATTATTATTATTAATATTACATTACTACCAATTCTCCAGCAATGTCTCTCATCTCCTTCCTATTGCAGGTGGTTGGCAGGCGCTTCCGGTAGGATCTCCTTCTGTCCCATCATTTTATTCTGTTCTGTCCATCGCCTTCCTTTTTCCTGACACAATGTGACCGTTGTCGTGTCGACGTGCTGTCTCCAAACTCAAAACTCATCTCCTCTCTGTCCATCTCTCACTCTCATTTTGTCATATTGCTCTGCCTCTTCCCCAGCACTCCATGACAGCCCCTCGATCATAACACTGTGTCTCCTCGAAGACCTCACAATGGGATATCGTCATCGCCAGTATTATGGGCGACATGTTCAAATACGTGTACATCATGCATAGTGTATAAACTGGCTACGCTTATGTCTACATGTACAAAAATGCACCAACTTAATTAACTGATCTTTTGACTCCATATTTCCTCCATCACAATATCTTAGATCATCTACTGACACTGAACAGTTTAAAATTCTTTGAAGTCCATGGGTGAAAATTCGTTTTCTTTCAAGGGCCTCAGATTTGGAATTCCCTGCCTCTCCCTTTGAGAGAGACTGCAAATCTTGTGAATGTTAAACATCAGCTGAAAAGTCATCTTTTTACACTCTGAATGTCCAGCAAGTTCTTTTTTCCTGAGTATATATGTGTGTATATATGTGTGTGTGTTGCGTGTGTGATATTTAGGATAGATATGATATACATGTTGTACAGCGTTTAGAGCCTGGTTATTAACGGGGTGGAGCGCTATTATAGATCCTGCTATGTATTATATTATTATTATTAATAAAATTTAATAATTTTTAAAATTTTAAATGCCACATTATTATTAAGCATGATCCCATTTCTCAGGGACGAGGGAAATACATGTAACACTTTTATCGTCCGAGGGTGATTTCTGTCTAAACTGAGGTTTTGATTGTCTATGATGCCCCAGCATCTCTTCTCTGTGTGTACAAAATGTTTTTCATACGTAGAATACCTTTTTTTTTTTTTTTAAATTACTTATATGTACTGTATTTCCATACTACTAAATTCTTAGTTGCAAAATCTGACTCTGCCCAGATACATGTAGATCTGTACATTTGGTTTGTTTTGTTGTTGTTGTTTTTTGTATTTTTTTTAATTTTAGCTTTTTCTTTTCTTTTTCTATCTTTTATTTTATTACATTATTATTATTATTTCTACTAGTTAGCCCCTTGATCTGGAGAATACTGAGATGTGACAGTTTATTTACTGTTGAGTTTCTGCCAGTAAAGTGTAAAGAAAGGCGAGGAACGAAGTTTCCGATCACACTTTTTGATTCTGCTCGACGAAAATGCCTCCTTTTCTTTGGGCGGCTCAAATCGTCATTAAATAAAACTAAAGACTGACTTTTGCCTATAGTGGATGTGTTGACATAATTTATCGTATGCAAGTTCTTGTTTTCTTTTCAAGGGCCTCAGATTTGGAATTCTCTGCCTCCGTCTTTGAGAGAGGCGAAACATTTTATGACTTTTAAACATCAGCTGAAGAGTCATCTTTTTACACTCTGAATGTCCATCTATATAGTCTTGTTGTTGTTGTTTTTTCCCGAGTATGCCTGTGTATTGTGTTTGTGATTTATTTGATACAAATGTTGTAAAGCGCTTGGAGCCTGGTGGTTAAAGAGATGAAGCATTATATAAATGCTGTGTATTATTATTATTATTATTAAAATTTCATAATTTTTTTATCATGTAGTCAGAAGTTTTAGGTGCTTACTTGCTCGCTCTCTAGTTCCATTATAATATCATAATTATTATTTCTACTGTGGACTGTTAATATCTACTGGTTTTGTTTGTATTGTTATTTTTTAATATAATATATTAGTTTTTATGCTGTATTTTTTTACAAAAAACAAAAAAACAAAAAATCCTGTGAAAGCAAGGGCCTCTGTCAAACAAGTACAGTGTATTTCGGCTTTTCTTTGCAGCATTTATTTGGAGGGGGTGGGGGGGGGGGGGCACCCCCAAGTCATGAGTTTGAGTGTTGGACTTGGAGGCATGCACACAGAAAAATACATTTTCTTGAAATAATGGACAAACATAAAATGATGTAAATAAATAATTACAACAGAAAATCTATGCATTGATATTTTAATAAGCTTATGTACAGCAGCTCTTCACACATCATAAATACAGGTATGCCATAATAAAACCCTGTGTTGCATGATTGGAAATAAGGCAATACATGTACATACATACAATTAACAAGCATTTATACATATTTATGGTATCCCATGACAACATGGTTTGTAATGTCTTCTTAATTACTGTTGTACTAGCAATAAATTACATTTCGGAATGATTATCATTGTTCACCTTAGCTCAAGACACAGAACTCTTGCAGGAATTTCTTCCACAATTAAGAGAGTTAACGCCCCTTTCATGACGTTAGCATTTAGAAGGCGCCGTTCATAATTCCCACAAAGGGACAATTGGTATTTGTTTGTAGCCAGCAACCCAAAGGCTACATTAGCCTGCCGACTATCCTAAAATTTTCCCCCGAATTCACAATGCAAATAAAACCAAATGGACCAAAATAGACACTCAGATAATTCAAATGCTGTTCACTGTTCTTTGAGCACAGAAATTGCATGTACGAGTTATACTTTCTGCTGCTTTTCTTAGCAAAGGTGGTCTATTACTGTCTGGCCCCGCGGTAAATTGCAATTTTAAAAGAAAAAAAACGCAAAAAAATGCAATGTTATCACCCTAAAAATTGCAAAATAATTGCAACCTCTCTAGGTGCATACAAACAAACATCCATCACAAAAATGAAACATTTTTTCCTGTTTCAGCAAGGTCATGCTAGAGACGGTAATAAGTTTATCATGGGACAGCATTTCTGGATCTGGAAGGGAAAAAATGAAAAATCTAACAACGCGGCTGGGCCTGTAGAAAGAAAACGAAAAGAAAATTGGACAGCTCGGCTGGGCCTGTAGAAAAAAGAAAATGAAAAATCGGACAGCACGGATGGGCCTGTAGGAAGAAAAAATTGAAAAATCGGACAGCACGGCTGTCAAAGTTTGCCCTGTTAGTAGTTCTGTGACTGAGATTTTTGGCAAGTGAGGCTTTCTTTTAGACAGCTTATGGACCATGGAGTCTTGTCCATCAATTGCTTTGAGATGCGAGATGCTCATCTCATCCGATCGGCATATGTCAATGCACTTCTTTAGTGTCAAGTTTCTCTCTTGTATCAGTTTTTTTCTAGTTGTGGCACTTCTAATGCCCAGGACAATCTTATCTCTCAGAAGAGATTCTGATAAGCAGCCACAAAAATTACAAGTTTTTGCTAATGTTTTTAGAGAGGTTATGAAGGAATCCACAGATTCACCTTCTTTCTGAGAACATTGTTGAACACATCTCTCATTGGTCTCATTCACTTCTCCTATGTGGTAGGTTTCAAGTTTGGAAATGATATGTTGCAGTTTGTTTTCCTGTTCAGCAAATGTCAATGTGTTCACTATCTTCAGTGCATCAGTACCAATGCAGTGTAAAAACATAGCTTTCTTGTAGTCTTCATCTTTGTCTGTGAGTTTAGTGATAATAGAATAGTTCTCCCAGGTTTGTTTGAAAAGTTTCCAATTGTCAATTTGATTCTCTGTAGTGACAAGAGCTGGTGGTGGACGAATATGTGTAGATTCAGCCATATTCCAGGGTCACCTCCTATCACCTGTCGGCTTCATCGTCATCGATGTTAGCTGCTACAGTGGATGTCACGACAAAATCTCCTCCACCCAATCCTGTCCTTAGCTTTCCTAGTTAGTTCACTTATTTCCAGCTGGCTGACTTTCTTGATGTTATCGTGATATGTAATGGGTGGTCTTCCTTGTTTTCTCTTTGTTTCTGTCTTTCCTTGAAGGATTGATATCATAAGGGCCGTGCTTTTGTTTCGGGCCGCGTGGCCGATGTATGCAAGTCTTCTTTTATTTATTTCAGGTGTTATTCTTCTGGTGGTGCCAAGCTGTTCTAAGATGCTTGTATTTGTTCTCCTTTCTGTCCAACTTATTCTGAGTAGCCTTCTGTAAAGCCACATTTCAGCTGCCTCCAATCTTGTTATGTCTGCCTTTTTGAGTGTCCAGGCTTCACAACCATATAGTAGGACTGGCCAGATCAAGCACTTAAGTATGTTCACTTTGAGGTCCGTTGGTGTGCCTCTATCCTTCCAAATGTTGTTTAGTTGAACCATTTTGTGTTTTGCCATTCCTATCCTTGTTTTTATGTCCTTTGAGCAGCTTCCATCTTGCGATTTATGTGATCCTAGGTATTTGAAATCAGTCACTTTTTCTAGTGCTGTTTTGTTTACTAGTATCTCCTGGTGTTCATGGTGCCCTGTTCCAGTATGCATGACTTTCGTTTTCTTAGCATTTAGGTGTAGGCCTGCTGTCTTGCCCGCTTCATCCACTCTGTGCAACACTCTTTTCATGCTGGTGATGTTATCTGACATAAGAGCTGTGTCATCAGCGTAGCGAAGGTTTGTGATGTTTCGGCCTCCGATCTTTATTCCCATATCTTCTATGTCTGCGTTTCTCCTGATCTGCTCAGTATAAATATTGAAAAGATGAGGTGAAAGTATGCAACCCTGTCTGACTCCTTTCTCGATGTTGAAATATGGACAGTTCTCATTGTTCCATCTAATCGTTGCCTTTTGTTCGTGGTATAGTGCAGCGATGAGGGTCACAAGGTGTTTCGGGAATCCCATCTTAATCATTATATCGAACAGGTGATGGTGCCTAACGCTGTCGAACGCTTTGCTGTAGTCTATGAACGTGACGAAGGCTTCGTTTCCATTGCTTCTTATCTGTTCAATCATTATTTGTAGTATGAAGAGCATGTCAGCGGTTCCTCTGTTGGTCCTGTAACCAGCTTGACATTCTGATAGTTCCTCTTCTACCTTAGATTTTATTCTGTTGAGTATGATGATGAGCAGGATTTTGCTGGTGTGACTGATGAGGGCGATGGTTCTATAATTTCCACAGTCTTTGACATTGCCGCTTTTGTATAGCATGACGAATTCTTGTAGCTTCCAGTCTGTTGGCCATTCATTTGTCTGCCAAATTTTGCAGATCATTTGGTGGAGTGCTTTTATTCCTGATTCGCTGGTATGTTTCAGGAGTTCACCTGGTATGTTGTCTAATCCAGGGGATTTTCTATTCTTTATTTGTTTTATTGCAGCCTGTACTTCCTCCAAGAGAGGTTCTGGTTCTTTATCTATCTGTTGTGAGTCTGGTTGTTGGATGTCCCTCGGGTCTGGTCTGATGTTGTCCGCAAACAGCATCTTGCCATATTCGTGCCATCTTGAGAGCACATCTTTTGTGTTTGTCAGTGTTGTGCCTTCTTTGTTGTTCAGACTCAAGTTCTGTGGTTGGAAATCCCTCTTTTTTACTTTTCTTATTTGTTCAAACATTTCTTTTGACTTTCTTTGTGTATTACATTCTGTTATGTTTGCACACTCTCTTTCTAACCATGCATTCTTGTCTCTTCTGATCTTTGTTTGGATTTCCTTCTTCAGTGCATGATATTCATCTTGTTTACTAAGTTTTCTGGCTTTGCTCTTTCTTTTTGCAAGCTCTATCACTTCTTCACTGATGTATGGTTTGGGAGTTTTCCTCGTTCTTTTCCCGAGTTTCGATTCATCTGTTTCACTCCAAATTCTTTTCATGTCTTTCCACAGTGTATCTGGGTGTCTTTCTTCAGCTGACCACTCCTTGAGTAATGCTGAGAAACGGTTTTCTGTTTCGATCTGAAAAGCATTGCTGATTTCAGGGTCTTTCAGTTTGTCCGTGTCAAATCTGGTGGTGGGTTTTGGCTTGCTCTTCCTATAGGCTTTCAATCTCAGCTTTGCTGTCACTAAAATGTGGTCAGTGTCACAGTCTGCCCCTGGCCTTGTCTTTGAGTTGAGCACAGTTGTTTTCCAGTTTTTGTCAATCAGGATGTAATCAATCTGGTTTCGGAGATTGCCTCCAGGGTTTATCCATGTGTATCTTCTTCGCATCGGGTGTTTAAAGAGTGTTCGTGATGCTCATTTCATTTGCATGGCAGAAAGATGCTAACATGTCTCCTCGATCGTTTCGTTCTCCTAATCCATAGGGTCCTATCCCACATTCCAGATCCTCACCCTCTCCCACTTTGGCATTGAAATCTCCCATGATTATGCATATTTCTCTGCTTGGGATTTTGTCTGTTACTGATTGTAGGTCATTATAGAACAGCTCTATTTCTTCTTCTGTGCTCGCAGATGTGGGGGCGTATACTTGTATGATGTTCAGGGGCACGGGTTGGGTGTCAAGTTTCACAGTGTATTCCAGGGTAGTAACTTTTAAAACTTGAGACTATCTTACCAGTTTCTATGAAGTTGAGAAACTTACAAACACAACTGCTGACACGATTGTCAAAAGGCTGAAATATCAATTTGCCAGATACGGCATCCCCTGTTTTCTTGTTAGTGATAATGCTGCACAATTTACAGGACAGACATTCAAACAATTCTCACAACAGTATGATTTCACACACATTCGTTCATCTCCTTACCACAGTCAAAGCAACGGCTTACCCGAAAGTGCCGTCTAAAGAGCCAAAAACTTGCTTCGAAAATGTCATGACTCTGGATCCGACCCTTTCCTTGCTCTTCTGGAAGAAAGAAACATGCCGGACCGAACTAATCTCAGTCCAGCGCAGAAATTTTTCAGGCGCCGTACGCGCACTCTCATTCCCATCTCCAAAGAGCAGTTGAAACAAAAATCTGTGTCAAATCAACAACTGCGTACAAGAAAACAAGCACATCAAAAGAAACAGAAACAGTATTATGATCGGCACGCAAAAGACATGTCATCCTTTCAACCTGGTGATCGCGTTATAATTCAACCAACTCTCACCGGAGATAAAACATGGAAACCTGGCCAAGTAACCGAAGTCATGGACAAACGTCGATATTGCGTTGAAACAGCACAAGGATAAATCACTCGTAACAGAATCAATCTTCGCACTGGTCAACAAACACCATCTGATGATTGCCTGCCACTGCCTTCCAGGTTCACTCCTGAAACTGAGACAGCAACCCCAACTGAACCAGATCCACCTCAGCATTCTCCTCCATCATCTCCGTCACCATCGAGAATACCTATACGAACAACTAGAAGCGGTCGTGAAATAAAGACCCCAAACAGATATAAAACTGATTGAACTTTTCAAATTATGAACAATCTGTTAATCTGACAATACTTATTAGAACTTAGTTTAGTAACATTAGTTAAACGATTTATATATTGTTATATCTGTAGTCCACGTGTATCCGTACAGTACCAAGTATCTTGTTTGTAATTTGTCACATACATATATATGTTTCAGAAATTATCTCCCTGTACCTTTATCCGTTGTTCTTTTTTTACCCTCTACCACTCTAGCCTCTGCTCTAAAGGAAAAGGGATTTTCTGTATTGTACTCATGTGTATACTCTTCCTCTGTTCATTCTACTACAATAACTGCTCCCCTTCTATTATCTTATTCTATTAACACTCCCTCGCGAATTCAATTGCCTGCAGCGCCCTCGCTACTGTCTTCCGCTCTTCTCGCTCTCTCTTGATTCCTTTGTCAACCTGCTGTTGTAACCAGTCCCACAATAAACTCGTATCATCATCATCAATACGCCTCCAAAACATTTATCAACATTCACCATTATTACTGGGTGGTCCCTAAAAACGAAACTTCGGATCACACTTTTCGATTCTACTCAACAAAAATCCATCCCTTTTTTTTTAAGTGGCTCAAAAAATTGAAATATATAATATAAAAAAAAAGGACTGAATATTGTCCAAACTGGATGTGTTCAAGTTATCTATCGTAAGAAATTAAGGCAGTACACAAACTTTCATATTATTGGACACCTAGTCACGGAGTTTTAAGTGCTTACATGTTCACCCACTGGCTCAATTATAGTAAGATTATACAAACATTCTCTTGGAATGGGAGAAGATGGCATCATTCCAGTCCCACCCACATGTTTTAATTTTGATGAGACAAACCTTTGTGGTGATCCGGGATAAATAAAAGGTGTGTGTTCAAGAAAGGAGTGAAGTATCCGGAAAGGATAATGAACAGCACAAAAACAGCAACTTCACTTATGTTTTGTGGCTCTGCCAGTGGCCATATGCTGCCGATTTATGTTGTTTATAAAGGTGGAACATCTGGACTGAGGGTGGGCCAACTCACACGAGATACAACAGCAGCAAGAGTGGGTGCTTTGATGTTGATGCCACTTGCTTTGACGACTGGTTTGAATCCTGCTTTATTCGACACACTCGCCACCTGGAAGGAAGCAAGGTTCTAACTGGAGACAATCTTTCATCTCATTTCAGTAAGGATGTCGTTGAACTGGCATTGGAGAACAACATCAAATTCACCTGTTTGCCAAGAAATGCCACTCCTCTCATGCAACCTCTAGATGTTGCCTTTTTCGGCCCTTTGAAAAGAGAAAGCTGAGCCATACCTGAGGAATGGAAAAATAAAAACCATACGTCTATCGCGAACAATCTCAAAAGATGCTCTTCCAGGGCTTCTGGAAAAACTGGACTGACAAGCTGTACGAAGCAAACTCCAGAAGTTCCAATTTATCTTCAGGATTCAGAGCTGCAAGCTTGTATCCCTACAGCCCCAACAAAGTGTTGGACAAACTGCCACAATCAGAGAAAAACACCCTGGACGACCGCCATGCTCCAGCAATCTCTGAGACAGTGCTAAATGTCCTTAGCATCATGCCAGGTGTCAACACTAAGAATGGCCAGCCACTGCAAAAAGAAGAGCAGGAAAAAGATTGATGTGACACCTGGAAAAAGCATATATTTGGAGGATATGTCTGCAGGCAGCAGCTCACCATCATAATCTACATCCTCTAAAACTGAGGGTGTAGAGGTACCTGGACCTTCATCTCATGTACTGTTACCTTCATCTTCGACATCAACATCAATTTCACCTCATTTGCTTTCAATAAAATCATCTACCGCTCCAGGCAAAGGGAAGGGTGCTGGTTGGTAACAGGAAAGTGGCCAAAGGAAAAGCAAAAGCACAGGAAACTCCTGTTCAGCTGGTAACAGGAAAGTGGCCGAAGGAAAAGCAAAAGCACAGGAAACTCCTGTTCAGCTGGTAACAGGAAAGTGGCCAAAGGAAAAGCAAAAGCACAGGAAACTCCTGTTCAGCTGGTAACAGGAAAGTGGCCAAAGGAAAAGCAAAAGCACAGGAAACTCCTGTTCAGCTGGTAACAGGAAAGTGGCCAAAGGAAAAGCAAAAGCACAGGAAACTCCTGTTAAGCTGGTAACAGGAAAGTGGCCAAAGGAAAAGTACAGGAAACTCCTGTTCAGTTAGAATAGAGCTGCCTCATCTGTGAGGAACTTTACATTGAGCCATCCATTGAAAACTTGATTCGGTGTGAAAGATGCCAAAACTGGTACCATGAAGCATGCACGCAATATAAACTTGGGGGCACTTTCTGTGTGATTTTTGCTCTGATTAATTTCTCTTGTTTTTTCCAGTAGGCTGTCACTGTGTCAGTATTTTTTCCTCTTCAGGTTCTCAGACTTCTACTCACTCAAGATGCTTTAAGTCCTCTACCTTGTGTCATCTTGTCTCCGTGCACTTCTTTCTTGATGTTTTAGGTTAATTTTAAAATGTTCTGCATTTTTAAATTAATCATTAATTTTCTGCTCATAATTGAGGTCATTGTGTGCATTTATTCTTGTTGAGTGACTAATAAAATGTACATAAACTACAGACAATGCATTATTTCTATACAGGAGTGAACGGCTAGCTCATCAATAGAAAGAGGTTGTGGTTGTTCAAATTAACCTCGCCTCTGGGGCTACTTTGAACATGACACTCAAAGAAGTATAACTCTGCAAGGGTTGATAAAATATCCTTTACATTTTATTCAGGATAAGGTCCCTTGCTGTTCCAGAACATATCATAAAACCTAGTGGGTTCAGTGCAATGCTTCAGTAAACATGCTCAGTTGGTGATTTCTGTTCGAAGTAGCCCCCAGTTTATGGAACATGTATTTCCCACAGTTCTGTGCCTTGAACTGCACTGGAAAACATATTAAACCCATTTACTAATTTAATCATTCTTCCCCATTTCAAATAGACAGTGGACAAAAATGTTCACTGAACTTGAGTGGTGTCAGTAAAACATATTTATCAAGAAATCACAACCCCCAATAACATTATCATATGTCGTGTTTGAAATTCAGCATTTGAAAAATCATTGTCATTAACCCTTTGACCACTGACACTGTGAAAGCTAGATTTTCTCAAATCCATTTTATATTCAAAAATTGCTATCCATTTATTTCAGTTATTTTGAATGGTAAATATGAATCTAAATCAGGCTATTTATTTAAAACTAGTAATGGAGGAATAAAACCTGTAAGTGATGGAGCAAGTAAAGAGTTAATAACAATGTTGTTTCAGTACCAAAGGGGTTAAATGTACTAGGATGCGCAGTTACCATAATTTATAAAGTTGTGATCTGCAGTGATGAAATGAAGAAATTAATAACAGAAAGAGTTAAAGGACAGGAAGAAACAGAGAAAAGGAAGTTTACAAGAGAGCCTGCAGTGAAAGGGAGTTCAGGAAAAAAAATCAAGGAATGATGGCACGAATGAATGAATGAAAGGGAGCAAATGGGTGAAAATCTCACATTAAAAAAAAAGTACCCGAGGAAGAGCAGACTTTAAAATGTCTATCTCACTGCTTGATTTGTACTGCTCCAATTACTTTTTCAACTTATTAAAACAAAAACAAAAAATTTCCAAAAACATTAATTATAACACACCATGTACCTTGAAAAAAGATCTCTTGACATGATGATCACATACAGAAGTATTGATGGGCATGCCTGAGATATCCAACACAGTCAGTGTTAAGTGTCTTTCAATATCAGCAGGGTTAAATAATTTTCAACTTACTAAAGCAAAAGCAAAGAATTTCCAAAAAGCATTAATTATAACACACCGTGTAACTTGAAAAAAGATCTCTTGACATAGTAATCACACAGAGGTAATGATGGGCATGCCTGAGATATTCAACACAGTCACAGTGTTTAGTGTCTTTCAATATCAATAGGGTTAAATGCACTTGAGTTGGAGGGAAACAGCAGAGGGGCCGGGGAAATAAAGGCAGACAAAAAGTTTTTAAAAAATAAAATAAAGATGTACAACAGAAAGGGGAGGAAAAAAGAAAATGGTGAAAGAAAAGATAAAAAGAAGGACACAGCTTGAATGAATGAAAGCAACAAAAAAAAATCCATTAAGAATGACCAAGAGGACAATGAAAGAAAGGGGAAAGACAGAAAAAGGAAACAAATTACCAAAGATGGATGGCAAGAAAACAAACAAATAATGACAGAATGAGAGAAAGAAATCAGGCGGCTAAAATCAGAGGGTTAAAACAAAATTAACAATACAAAGTCTATAAACATAAGCTTTCATTGCCAAAGCGAAATTATATACAAATATATATGTGTGTATATATAATATAACAGAAGCTTGTGTAAAACTCAAAAATAAAATTTGGTTAATTTCAAAAACAACAAAAAATGTTCAAGTAAGATGTTTTCATTCTGTCATCATCCTTGCATATGGACACAACAGAATAAAGGCTTCTACTGTATGCATGTATATATAGAATTAAGACAAAATTTTACATAAGCAAAGAGAATGCACAGCCTACAATCATTCGCTACCATAATATAAGGGGGGAAAAAACAGCTTGAACAAATGAAAAACTTCATCCAATTTCATATGAAACAAAAAATAAACCAACAAATAAAAACTTGGTTTACTTGGTGATTCAGAGCCTACATCTACAATACACGCTTGCACATGAATAAAATGCAAAAAAAATTCATGCAAAAAATGCTTGGTTTGTCAGGTCCCTTGTGCTTGTTGAAGATACGAATTATCATTCAACTCTATCTCCATATAATATATAATTTGAAAATAATGAATGTTGGAACCATAAATGCACAGCTTGTCATCTTTCACTACTGAATGTAAGATACAGCATAATCTCAAACGCATGACACTATAAAATTTACGAAACAAAAAAATAATCCATATATTATTTGTATAATAATATCAGTTTTAAGATAGTGTGAATGTTAGAACCATAAATGCGTGGTTGTTATCTTTCATTATTGATGTCACAAATCCCAGACTGGGAGATGTAATAGTTTATGACAGGACAACAATCACGAACAAACAAGTTTAACACTTAACAGAACAATCCATCAGACTCACACATTTATTAAACGTAATTATACAGATAATAGCGCAATTACATACATTATATTATTGGAATTAACTGCCGTACAACGGCCTTATTCTCACATACACTCTCCCTCGGATCCACAACCCGGTAGTTACTCCTAAAGGCACTTCGGCCTCAGCCTCTCCCCTCAGGGTCTTAATAGCTCATTAATAATTCACTGGCACCGCAGTCTCTCAACATCACCTTCAAATTGTCATACACCTTAGCATTCCACTCGCATCTCCGCAGGGCAATAACACATTATCATTTCAATAGCCCATCAACATGGCACTAGTACATTATCAGTTCACTAGCTCATCAACATGGCAATAGTACATTATCACATTCACGCTCATATCTACGTCCCTGTCCGTGGCCTGACTGCCACGACTTTATGTGCCTCTACTGTCCTGCACGACAGCCTCACTTCTGGCCTATGTGTGGCCTCCGGCCCTATGCTGGCCTATCCCCTGTGCTCATCGAGGTGGCTCTGCGGCCCGTCCCCGACACCTACAAGAATAACATTACATTGGTATAATACCATACCACTTCTATTCACTCCACCTCTCCTTACAACCCATGAAGCGTACACACAATAGTTCACATTTCACTCACCACACATCTTACGGTAACACACCTCCATCGGAGTACACACTACTCACTCGCGCTACAAATCCATGAACTCACTTTCATCTATCGCTCATGGCGCACATTGCTATATCCAATATCAAGGACTTCCACATTCCTCACATATACTTATTTACATCATGGTAATAGACGAATATAATATAATACATTAATCATAATTATCAATCAACGTTCTACCTACCAGTCATCACTGGAAAAAACTCTCTCACTAGTCTCCCGACTGCTCCCTTTATGTTCGCCCGCTGGGCTCTTACCAGCGTCCGTTCAGTAGGACCTTCTAACTTGCAGTGATAGTAATACAGCGCTTTCGCCTCATTCAGACCCCCACCACTCATAACATGCACGCTTTTCTTACTTGTCTACGTGCGTTAATTTTACTCTCCTCCTTTCCCCTCGTAATTATTAACTATCGCTCACTCCACTCGTGACAATTGAATCTAAGACAAAATAACAATATAATCTCAGATGTAATAAGAGTACAGTATAAAATTTATAAAAAAAAAAAAAAAAACTTCCGCATTCATGTATTAACATTTTAAAATAACGAATATTTTAAGCATACAAAAAATGGACATGCAAGCTACTACAGTTTGTATAATCATTTACAAAACAGAACAGATTGTCCCTTTATAATGAGCACGTTATATCTCCACTTCCTGGCTGAACTGGATTACACACTACACACTTCCTCTACAGGCCTTCTCCACTGTGTATCAAAGTATCATGTGGATTTGTGTGTAATTTGTAATTATTGCTAAAAAGAAAAAAAGCCATCTCTAAAAACTATGAGCGCATGAAACATCAATCATCAATTTCTCAAAAGTTGATGGAAGCGGGTTAAAACCTTGTCATTTTAAGGTGACAATTCCATTATGTCCTTAAAACCAAGGATTATACTAGTATTAAAACTGTCACAAATATTGTTCCTGAGATTTGGTTAATACATTGTAACATTTATAGAGAGAGGTAGAAAGGCAGAAAGAAAGACCAGGCTACAGGGAAATGAAATTCAAAAGAAAAAAAAAATGGGAAAGTTGACAGAAATGAAAAATCAAAATATGTGAGTGGATCTGGCAAAATCGAGCTTAAGGTGAAATTTTTAAATGCCTCTTCAAAAAAAAGTCAAGATAAAATACTTCTGAGACCAGCTCAGGCAAAATATTTACTGAATGCAGACAAATGGCAAATCTTTCATTTATGAGCAAATCTCAATCTTCATAGAATATGATTTTTTTTCCTCCTTTGAGGGGTTTTCTCAGGAATCTTTCCCAATGTCACCAGATCTACCCAACATAGGAAAAAGAAGCAAAACAAAGAACAGAAACATGAAGAAGCAAAAAGCAAAAAGAATAAAAGTAATTGTCATGATTCGGATGTTGTTAAAACTCACGCAGAGAGTGAGTTGTTGTTGTTTTACCAGGGCCATGAGAAATTGGCTGGTGGCCTTGAACGGCCCTTGCCAATTATAGTTGGTGAGTAAATAAATGTAAAGTTAAACTGTTAGAGTCACGCTTGTCGGTTTTAATGTTCGTGATTAATAAGTAATGGAGTAGGGGTGAAACAAGGTGGGGATAGTTGACATTGTTAAGTATGACTAGACAAGTTTTTGCACGTTAACTGGCTGGTAGAATAGTGCAGACGTATTACTACAATTAAAATGATGGGAGGTTTCGACCAATGAGATAGCTGAACTAATTGGGCCAGCGGACTAGCACTGCTGGGTAGCCAGATATTATAAAACATCGTGTAACGTTCAGATTTATTGAATACAGACGAGCAGAAGCATCGTGTCGTGATGTATATCCGGTTGGCCAGTACCTGAACTGTGATTTGAAGACTAGAAGTCCTTGCTAACGGACTGACTGAGCTCTAGAAAGAAAGGTCTGAGTGGGCTGACCTTTGAAAGCCCACGCTGCGCTATTTTGATGTTCGCGCCTACCAGTAGGCGTGACCAATGGTAATATATCTTATTTGTTCAAGCCATAATAGAAGATCAGAGATAGAGAGAGAACCACAGCCTCATAGGAAGTCTAAGGAAACCCCAGCCGGCACTCGACGACGAGTGGCCTGTGTTATAGAATTATTTCCATAGTATGATTGAAGTAATATGGCACATTGTTGATGAATTGAATAATGATTGTGCCTATATATAAATAGTTGTTTTTTTTGCAACTGCATAATTACCTACAAGCCGAAGTGTGCTTCTGTAGGCTTGGAACGTACTGGGCTCTCCTAACATTCAAGCCCATATGATTTAGGGAGAGTTTGCCTGGCGACTGGCCAGTGGCGACTCAACAGTCACTTTAAATTGATATCTAGTTTCGTATAATATACCTATTTGCTATTGATTGCAGTACATCCAATAAGGAACCATAATTACATGAATATCATAGATTAAGTTAGTAATTAGAATTTATTGCTTTGAATATACCTCTATTGTCTTTTGTTTTGTTTATTAATATTTATGTAAAACATGGCCTGACCGGCCTGACATATATAGATCCTCTAGTTGTTTAATACGTTTCTTGTGTGGTTGTGTCCGAGTGTGAGTTAGCTGCCTCTCGTGCAGTCGAATGCTCCCCAAGACCCTAACTCTGCTCGTGACATCTGGAGGGGACATCCTCACCCTAAACTGACATCTGGAGAGGACCCCACTGACATCTAGAGGACACCACTAGCATCTAAACTGACATCTGAAGAGGACCCCGTCAACATCTGCAGGGATACCACTCTAGACTCCACTGTTATTTATGTCATTTTTTGTAGTTTATAGTTTTGTATACTGCTAATTTTTTTTTTTTTGTTTCTCCCCCACATGTCTGGCATGTCCTCTCGTCATTGATCCTGGGACCACTACGAGGGACTGACAGCTAGTAACAGGAAAAGACAAGACCAGCGCTGTGGACCAAGGGAAAGAGCCAGTCCATTTCACCCAGTTAAGTGAACCATCTGTATTAGTCTTCGTTTGAGGGGTTCGTCGTTCCAGCTCCCCTACTTTTGACAGGCATTATTTTTTTTCTTTTGTGTTTAGATTAGATACGCGGGAGGTTGGAAGGGATCGAGACTCAGCTTACCTTTCTTGCCAGACTAGCTGATCTAGATGGTGGTTTAAACCGGGTGTGAGGTATGCTTTGCCTTGAATAGTTCTGTAGGGACCTGTTATTCGTATAGATTGTTAGCGTTCTATCTTCCTCGTACTTTTAGGAAGACGTCTCTCCTGTGCTTTTCTTACCTATCTGTAGATAGTTTCAGGTTAGTCGGGTCTGTTGTCGTTTGTTCTTTCTGTTAGTCTAGTCACTTTGTGTAATTCTTGTCCATTATAGTGTTACAGTATTACATTTTATACTCATACTTGCTATATTATTGCCTGGGATAAATCACGTGTCTATGGCACGTTGAGAGATAATCTGGATATTACAGTTGTTAGGCTTGTATAGCCAAGGAAGTTAATATCGTGAATATTGATTTATTCCGGTTTATAGCAGAGGGAACGCTGCTAGGAGTGTACGGAAGATACACTGGGAATATTACATTGGTATCGTTAGTTAACGACCAATCACGGAAACAGTAGACTGACTGCTTGAGGATTAGGAGATATACGTGAAGGAGATAAGTGATCACTAGGATAGCTCAACCACTACTTGGTTGACTAAGACATACTGTTTGTTGTTAATTTCGTTATTTCATTCATACTGCAGGAACGAACACCCGCAGAGTGCAATTGATACATTGCTTCCAGGGAGAATAAAGTTAGAGAGTTTTGATAAGTTGTCCTCGATTAGGACATTATATCGCATTATCGACCGGTATCATGGCCGAACTACAGAGATATTTGGAACTCGCTCAATCATTTGGCATACCGGAAGCTCAGCGTGCTTCTTGGGTTGACCAGAAGCTAAAAGAAGAACGTGAAGAAAAGGCTGCGGAACGAGAAGAAAAGGCCGCGGAGAGATTACGCCAAGAAAAAGCCGCGGAACGTGACGAGAGAGCCGCGGAACGCGCGGAGAAACAGGCTCAAAGAGAGTATGAGCTCGTTTTGAAACAGTTGGAAGCGAAGCAAGCCCAGCCTACCGGGGTTCCGGAATTTGCTTCCAATAATAAAACGAAGCCTAAATTGCCAACCTTTAATGATAAGGTTGATCGTATTGATTCCTACCTCCACCGCTTCGAACTCCATGCCGTTTGCGCGGGATGGCAGCGTGGTGAGTACACGTCATGCCTCGCCAATCTTTTGACAGGGAGAGCGTTGGAAGTTTTCCATAGCCTCACTATTGATGACGCTAGGGACTATGACATTCTAAAGACCGCGCTATTAAAGCGTTTCCAACATACGGAAGATGGATTTCATAAGCGTTTCCGCGATTGCAAGCCGGAAGCTTCTGAGAATTTCTCCACTTACGTGGACCGCCTCCGCCACCTGCTCAGCCGTTGGACTGAGTTGGCCGGTGTGGAAGAGGGAAACTACAAGAAACTATATGATTTAATAATTAAAGACCAAATATATATGTCCTGCCACACGGACCTGGTGGCGCATTTTAAGGAGCAAGCCCCCAAAACTACCGTCGAGATAACATCGATAGCGGAACGGTACGCTGCGGCTCACCCTAATCGATCGTTAGCTAAAGCTAAATTGAGCGAACCATGTTACGCCGGCGTTGCTACTAGGACACCGGTACCGTCGAGACAATCACGAGAGCCCTTTCGACAGTCGCCGCAAGTTCGTCCACCGTCCGAGCCGCCGTTTAACAGGAGACAACCGAATCGTCGTAATTTTTCTCGGGACTGGGAACCCCGATACACACGTCCTTTCCCTACCGGAGGACCGCGTAACTACTATCAAGCGCCCCCATCTCCTTATCGAGGTACACCTCGAAGGGATGATAATCCATTCCACTGTTATAGATGTGGCGGTGAAGGCCACATTCGGAGACAATGCAGAGTTAGACTAGATGCGGCAAATGCATGCTCTGTAGCATTCACCGAAAACCGCGGTAACAGAACTAGGAATGCCGAAACCGTAAATAAAGTTATTCCAGTTATGTCCGCCCTCCACGAGCGAGGCGCGCTGACATTGTATGAGGGACGAGTAAACGCCATACGAGCATCCGTATTGCGAGATTCAGGCTGTACGAAATTCGGTTTGCGGGAATCGCTGGTCCGTCCTGCACAACTCCTGGATCGCGATGCGACGTGCATTACGTTTGGAGGATCAGTTGAACATTTTCGCTTAGCGGAAATATATGTTGACACACCGTTTATAACTGGTGTTGTCACGGCCTGTGTGCTACCGAATCCGGTCGCCGACCTAATCATTGGCAATATTCCCCACTTAAAGGACGTCTCCGATAGCAAACTCGAGATTTGGGACGATGAGAACGACATTGCGTGTGTCACGACAAGACAACAATCGCGTCGCCAGAGTGACGACACATTACAATCGCCTGTCGTCGACTTGGATGTGACCCCCGAGGTTTTTCATAACGAACAGCGCACAGATCCATCACTAAAGCCCCTCTTTGCTAAGATTCATCCGGACAGCCCGGATACAACCAGGTTCTGCCTGAAAGACGACCTCCTATATCGCGTTTTTCGGGGAAAGCGCGAAACTATTTTGCAGTTGGTCATACCAAGATCATTTCGCCGAGACATCACCCGCCTCGCTCACGACACGCCATTGTCGGGCCACCAGGGCAAAGCGAGAACAAAATCGAGAGTCCTGTCTCAGTTTTTTTGGCCCGGGGTTTACGGTGACATAAATAGCTATGTGTCGCGTTGCGATACATGCCAGAAAAGAACCCCCAAAGGAAAAACTTCGCGGGCACCTATACAAGAGATGCCGCCGGTTTCCACTCCATTTCAGCGAGTTGCCGTCGACATCGTCGGGCCGTTACCGAAGTCAGATAGAGGCCATCGGTTTATTCTATCAGTAATCGATTATGCCACCCGTTGGCCTGAGGCAATCCCGTTAAAAGAAATATCGGCTGATCACGTCGCCGAGGCATTGGTTACCATATTCACACGCGTCGGATTCCCGTCCGAATTATTATCCGATAGAGGTCCGCAATTCACCTCCGACCTTTTCAGGAAAGTGCTGGAACTCACGGGCATTAGGCAGAAACTTACGTCACCATACCATCCACAGTCCAATGGCTGTTGCGAGCGCTGGAATGCCACCACGAAAGCTATGCTGGCACGCGTTTCAGCCGATAGACCTGGTGACTGGGACCGTCGACTTCCGGCCATCTTGTTCGCATATAGGGAACTCCCAAATGCGACAACGGGTTTTTCCCCGTTTGAACTTTTATACGGTCGTAAACCACGTGGCCCGATGGCCATTTTACGCGATTTATACGCCGGTTCTGATACCGAGGTTCCTGATACGCGATCCGCGTATCAGTACATCGTCGATCTCCGACATAGAATAGTTAATGCATGCGACCTGGCTCGACAATTTGCATGCGTACGGACCAGGTCATTTATAGGATATCGCGATCGGGGTAGTCGGTTAAGAACCCTGTCAGTCGGAGATCGGGCATTGGTGCTGTTACCAGAAACGAACAACAAGCTACTCCTCACTTGGAAAGGCCCCTTTCTAGTTAAGAAGCGACTCTCGAGAGTTAATTATCTCATTACCATCCGTGGTAACGATAAGGTTTACCACATAAACATGTTGAAAATGTATTTTACCGATGATCAAGGTCATCACGATCATTCTTGCCATGTTGTGGCCCAAGCAAACGCAGCGATGGTCACTATCGATGACACGACCGGGAGCCATTACCTATGACGAGATCGCTCCTGTCCTTGCAAGCCACAGAGGACGCGACTTCCGTTAATATCAATCCACAGCTGGATCAAAGTAAGACACAGGACATAATGGATCTTGTTCAGGAGTTTGCGCCACTATTCACTGATTTGCCGGGTAAAACATCCTTAGTTCAACACGTCATCCGGTTGCACTCGGACGTACCCGTGTTTGTTAAACCCTACCCGCGCCCGCTGCACGCGCACGACACCATACAGTCCGAGGTGGAAAAGATGCTCAGCTTAGGAGTCATTGAGCGTTCGACGAGCCCTTACTGCTCGCCGATTGTACTAGTAAAGAAAACAGACGGTTCCGTTAGGTTTTGTATCGACTACAGGAAGCTTAACGCTCTAACCATTTACGATGCTGAACCTATCCCGAATCAGGAAGAGCTATTTGCGCGATTGGCTGAGTCGTCCGTATTTTCGAAAATAGATTTGGCTAAAGGCTACTGGCAAATCCCAATGGAAGAGGCCAGTAAACAGTACACAGCGTTTCAGACCCCTATGGGTCTCATGCAATGGAGGTTCATGCCATTCGGTCTCGTAACAGCACCAGCGACATTTGCGAGGATGATGAACATCCTATTGCAGCAGACACCATACGTCCTAAGCTACTTTGACGACATTTGCGCTTTCCATACGGATTGGAAAGGCCACTTAGAGGCACTTCGTCAAGTGCTTAGTAAACTTCGAGACGCCGGGCTTACAGCTAAGCCTAACAAAGTCTTCCTGGGTTATACGCAGATTAACTTTCTAGGACATACTATCGCAAAAGGCGTCCAAACACCGGACGACAATAAAATAAGTAAAATTTTAAAACTCCAGGCTCCTCATACTGAAAAGCAGGTTCGTAGCCTGTTAGGCTTTTTAAGCTATAATCGGAAATTCGTTCCTAATTTTTCGGCCCTTACGGCCCCGTTATCCGATCTTACAAGAAAAGACCGACCCAATAAAATTATCTGGACTACGCAGTGCGCCACCTCGCTCGCGACAGTGCAGCAACTGTTCTCCAGTTCGCCGCTGCTTATCCTACCAAATATTAGGCACACCTTCACCGTCCGCACTGACGCGTCGGACCAGGGAATCGGAGCTGTTTTGCTTCAAGAGAGAGATGGCTTATTGCGCCCGTGTATGTACGCTAGCCGGAAATTACTTCCGAGAGAACAGAGATACGCTATCATAGAGCGGGAGTGCCTGGCGATTGTATACGCCGTAGACGCGTTTTCCCGCTACCTACTTATGACGGAATTCGTCATCGAGACGGACCATAAACCGTTGTTATTTTTAAAATCGAACCGAGCCAAGAACGCTCGTTTGACCAGATGGAGTCTGGCCCTTCTGGAATATCGCTTCATTATAAAGGCCATTCCTGGTGGAGACAATGTCCATGCCGACCTATTATCACGGTTACCTTAATCTTGTTGTATTTTAGTCTGTCATATGTATTGGCGTTGGATGGGATTGACGCCTCATTCAGAGACCGAGGGATGGTATCACATATTTTTCACCCATTGTGAACACTTTTCACCTACCCCTGTGCTTTCCTTTGTTCCAACAGCTATTTTACTGACGTCGACCCGTATTTTGGCCACACCAGACGTTGTTGTCCAGGGCCGAGGACGATAAGTCATGGCAGACCAGGAGTCCAGATCCACTAATGCCATCGATGCTACTATAGTTATCTTTTCTTGAGTATTATTCATTGTATGTATGCATTCCTGATGACATTCGCACAGGATCAATGTTGTACTCTAAAATTTTCGAGTTATGATTGTTAATGTCTACGTATTTAGAGGTAAGATTTAATCCTCAGAGAGATATATACTTTTGGACGGAACCTTAAGATTTTCATGAAGTTTTGTCCATCAAGGATACCCGTCCTGTAGGTTTTTTTCAACTTTTGTAGTAGTCTTAGTTATTACCTAGTTAAGTTCACCTTTCGAGCAATTTCTCGACTCATGCCTTCCCCTTATGATAATCAGTTATATCGTTAAAATTGCAAATTTTAACTGGGGTGGGGGATGTGTCATGATTCGGATGTTGTTAAAACTCACGCAGAGAGTGAGTTGTTGTTGTTTTACCAGGGCCATGAGAAATTGGCTGGTGGCCTTGAACGGCCCTCGCCAATTATAGTTGGTGAGTAAATAAATGTAAAGTTAAACTATTAGAGTCACGCTTGTCGGTTTTAATGTTCGTGATTAATAAGTAATGGAGTAGGGGTGAAACAAGGTGGGGATAGTTGACATTGTTAAGTATGACTAGACAAGTTTTTGCACGTTAACTGGCTGGTAGAATAGTGCAGACGTATTACTACAATTAAAATGGTGGGAGGTTTCGACCAATGAGATAGCTGAACTAATTGGGCCAGCGGACTAGCACTGCTGGGTAGCCAGATATTATAAAACATCGTGTAACGTTCAGATTTATTGAATACAGACGAGCAGAAGCATCGTGTCGTGATGTATATCCGGTTGGCCAGTACCTGAACTGTGATTTGAAGACTAGAAGTCCTTGCTAACGGACTGACTGAGCTCTAGAAAGAAAGGTCTGAGTGGGCTGACCTTTGAAAGCCCACGCTGCGCTATTTTGATGTTCGCGCCTACCAGTAGGCGTGACCAATGGTAATTTATCTTATTTGTTCAAGCATAATAGAAGATCAGAGATAGAGAGAGAACCACAGCCTCATAGGAAGTCTAAGGAAACCCCAGCTGGCACTCGACGACGAGTGGCCTGTGTTATAGAATTATTTCCATAGTATGATTGAAGTAATATGGCACATTGTTGACGAATTGAATAATGATTGTGCCTATATATAAATAGTTGTTTTTTTTGCAACTGCATAATTACCTACAAGCCGAAGTGTGCTTCTGTAGGCTTGGAACGTACTGGGCTCTCCTAACATTCAAGCCCATATGATTTAGGGAGAGTTTGCCTGGCGATTGGCCAGTGGCGACTCAACAGTCACTTTAAATTGATATCTAGTTTCGTATAATATACCTATTTGCTATTGATTGCAGTACATCCAATAAGGAACCATAATTACATGAATATCATAGATTAAGTTAGTAATTAGAATTTATTGCTTTGAATATACCTCTATTGTCTTTTGTTTTGTTTATTAATATTTATGCAAAACATGGCCTGACCGGCCTGACATATATAGATCCTCTAGTTGTTTAATACGTTTCTTGTGTGGTTGTGTCCGAGTGTGAGTTAGCTGCCTCTCGTGCAGTCGAATGCTCCCCAAGACCCTAACTCTGCTCGTGACAGTAATAAAGAAACAAACAAACAAAGGAAAGAAAGAAAAACTAAACCAATTCCCATCCTCTCTCCCGCAGTAGCCATTTATATAAATCTCATGAAACAACGTCAACTTTTAATTTTATACATGTAACAAACTAATATCATCAGTGGAAAACTTGACATAATAACTATGTAAAAGCAATAATAATTATGTACTGCATGCATTTTCACGATAGGTGGGTAGAAATATCAGTGGGTTGTTGTTTTAGGAATTTCTGTAGGAGATTCTCGAAGAGGCAGCATAAATTTCTGGGAGACTCTAGCACAGTGTTTCTCAAGGTGGCACTGGTGGGATATATGGCAATATTTTGTGATGTTTTTTTTTTTTTTCAAAATTGAAGTGGGGCCTGGGACAAAAAGTGGTTGAGAAACACTGCTCCAGTGGCTCCCAGCGTGCTATAAGCCCAGAGTTAGTTCCTATCAATTGCCTTGTTGTTATTACAATATTAGTGCACGTATTGGCGAAACTGTTCCTACCGATAAGAGAAGGGGCAAAGGCGGGTAACTGGCGCCTCAAAACCAGATGCTTCGGGCAGCTGGGGCTCGTCAGCCATGGTCGGCAGCTCAGATAGGAGAAGGAAACTCTGATTTCAAACCTCCGCTGCCTTGCAGCAACACCCCAACATGGGAAAGGCTAAGGGAGTAAACCCCTACAGAAAATCCGGAGCTGGAGTCCCTAAGGCGGCTGACTTCTTACGTCATCACCGGCAACTCCTGCGGCGCAGCTGAACCCAAGCTGTATTGACCCCGTCATTCCCTCGGGCCCACCAGCTGCGCGGAGAGGGGGGCTCTGCTACATGGGCAACAGCTGATCCTCCACAAACCCTGCCCAGGCCTTGTAGCTCCACTGGAGAGGACACTCCAGCGTCATCGAAAGATGCCGGCACAACACGGAAGGGGGCAGTCACCGGTTATAAGCTCCTCTGATTGGCGAAGGAAACGAGCGCCAGGGGTCCCCTCCGACGGTGGGAGAAGTCATCGCACTTCACTGGACAGCTACCGCCCGCCTCAAGCTGGGCAGCCCCCAGCCAGTAAGGTGCTGTCCCGCCATGGCTTACCTGCCTCACTGGGTGCGTGGGGAGTAGAAAGAAATTTCGAAAAGTTGCCCAGAAAACCCTCGCACCAGACAAAAAGAAAAGAAAATCAACGAAGTCCCCAGCTCTTCGTATTGCAAGCTGGAACGTTAGGACCATGTGTCCTGGTCTCTCTGCAGACCTAAAACAAATCGATGATGCCAGAAAGACCGCCGTCATCGACAGAGAACTATCCAGGTTGAACATCGACATCGCCTGCCTCCAGGAGACCCGACTGGCGGACAGTGGAACCATCAAGGAAGCGAACTACACCTTTCATTGGCAAGGGAAATCCTCGGAGGAACCTAGGCAGCACGGTGTTGGCTTCGCTGTCAAAAACACACTCGCCCGCCACGTTGAGCCCCCCACATCGGGCTCTGAGAGAATACTTGTGCTCCGGCTACTAACATCATCAGGCCCAGCCAGCATAGTCAGTGTGTATGCTCCAACTCTATTCCACCCCTGAGGAGAAAGACCAGTTTTATCAGGCACTAGATGAAGTCATATCTAGCATACCCAGTACCGAAAGCCTCTACCTTTTGGGAGATTTCAACGCCCGAGTGGGGGCTGACCATGAGGCATGGCCTACTTGCCTAGGAAAGTTTGGAAGGGGCAAGATAAATGAGAATGGCCAGAGACTGCTGGAACTCTGCTGTCTACGCAACCTTTGCATAACCAACACCTTCTTCAAATGCAAAGATATACACCAAGTGTCTTGGAGACACCCGCGCTCCCGCCACTGGCACCAGCTTGATCTAGTCATCACCAGACGCTCGGATCTTGCCAGCATCCTCCTGACCCGCAGCTACCACAGCGCAGACTGCGACACTGATCATGCCCTCATCGCCTGCAAAATGCGTGTAAAATTGAAAAAGTTGCACCACTCCAAGAAGAAGGGCCGCCCCCGCATCAACACCTGCTGTGCTAAGAATCCAGAGAAAACACAACAGCTTGTCTACACACTGGAAGAAGCTCTCACAGCTGAAACACCAGCTGACGACACCATTGACTCCAAATGGACCCACCTCCGCGATAATGTGTACAACTCTGCTATCACTGCCTTCGGGAAGAAGGAGCGGAAAAACGCGGACTGGTACGAGGCTCACTGGGAGGAAATGGAGCCTGTGACTGAGGCAAAGAGGAAAGCCCTTCTGGCCTATAAAGCCATGCCCGAACCAAGCACCCTACAAGCCCTCAGATCTGCTAGAAACAAGGCTCAGCAGACCGCTCGCCACTGCGCCAATACTTACTGGCGCAACCTCTGCAGCAGCATTCAGTTGGCCACTGAAACAGGAAATACGAGAGGGATGTATGACGGCATTAAACAGGCAATAGGCCCGGCGCCTACCAAGACGGCCCCCCTCAAGTCCAAGACTGGTGAAACCATCACAGACCAAGAGCAGCAAATGAAGAGGTGGACCGAGCATTATCTCGAGCTGTATGCGACGCAAAACAAGGTTACAGTCTCCGCACTTAATGCCATCCCAGATCTGCCGACAATGGAGGAGCTAGACATTCCACCTACTGTGGAAGAGCTCAGCAAAGCCATAGATTGCCTTGCATGCGGGAAAGCTCCAGGAAATGATGGCATACCACCTGAGGTTTTAAAGAGCGGGAAACCTGCTTTGCTCCAGCCACTGCACAGCCTGCTCTGTCTCTGCTGGGATCAGGGCTATGTTCCTCAGGACATGCGGGACGCCAACATAATCGCTTTGTACAAGAACAAAGGAGACAGGAGCGACTGCAATAATTACAGGGGCATATCTCTTCTCAGCACTATCGGCAAAGTATTCGCACGCATCGTCCTGGCGCGCATACAGACCCTCGCCTCCCGTATCTATCCAGAGTCTCAGGGCCGGCCGCTCAACGGTAGACATGATATTCTCCTTACGACAACTGCAGGAGAAGTGCCAGGAGCAACAAATGCCGCTTTTCATCGCCTTCGTTGATCTGACAAAGGCGTTTGACTTGGTTAGTTGAAATGGACTCTTTAGCCTGCTTAAAAAGATTGGCTGCCCCCCGCACCTACTCGCCTTGATCATCTCTCTTCATGAGAACATGCACAGCACAGTCTGCTACAACGGTGTGACATCCGAGGCCTTCCCAGTCAACAGTGGAGTGAAGCAGGGATGCGTCCTTGCACCAACACTCTTCGGCATTTTCTTCTCAATGCTACTTCAGTATGCCTTCAAGGACAGCAGTGAGGGTGTCTACATCCACACAAGATCTGATGGCAAGCTGTACAACATCGCTCGCCTCCGCGCCAAAACCAAAGTCACAGAAGTACTCATTCGTGAGATGCTCTTTGCTGACGACGCGGCACTAACATCGCACACTGAAGACGGTCTACAGCAGCTGGTAAATCAACTTGCTTATGCCTGCAAGGAGTTCGGCCTAATCATCAGCCTGAAAAAGACCAACATCATGGCACAGGGTACTGATGTTGCACCCACTATTGCCATCGACAGACACGCTCTGGATGTTGTTGAAAACTTCGTGTATCTAGGCTCCACCATTTCCAGCTCCCTTTCCATTGATGCGGAGATCAGCAGCAGGATCGCTAAAGCAGCGTCGACAATGGCCAAGCTGAACCAGAGAGTCTGGGACAATCCAAGCCTCACCATAAAGACCAAAATATGCGTCTACCAGGCTTGCGTACTCAGCACGCTTCTTTACGGCAGCGAGGCATGGACTACCTACGCGAGACACGAGAGAAAGCTAAACAGCTTCCACCTGAGATGCCTGCGTCGCATCCTCCTTATTAAGTGGCAGGATAGAACCACCAACGTTGAGGTACTGGAGCGTGCCAACATGACAAGCATACACGCAACACTCCGCGAGAGACGCCTTCGGTGGCTCGGCCACGTCAGGCGCATGGATGCAGGCCGCCTTCCCAAAGACCTTCTCTATGGTGAATTGACAGAGGGCTCACGCGCAACTGGGCGACCCAAACTCAGATACAAAGACGTCTGCAAAAGGGACCTAAAACACTGCCTTATTGACATCCCCACATGGGAGAGCCAGGCTGAGGACCGAGCTGGCTGGCGGCTCACCGTCAAACGTGGCACGAAAACATCAGAAGAGGCAGACAGATCAACCGCCGCTGCTAAACGATCTAGGCGGAAGGAAAACAGGGAAAACAGCCAACAACCCCAGCAAAAAACACCATTCATCTGCTCCAGATGCGGCAGGGATTGCCACTCAAGAATCGGCCTGCACAGCCACTCACGGAAGTGCAGCTAAACAACCTACGGACGCCACACCATCGTCTCTCGTAGACGGAAGGATGCCGATATGGAGTGCACGTATTAGTATTGCTATAGTAATTATGTATCAGTATTACGGTTATCGTTGGTGACAGTTCATGGAATGTTCCAAGTTAAGCCGCTGTGTGTGGATTTGTTCCAAGGTCTTGTTTCTATCCGTTTAGCCCTCGTCCTGACTGCACCTGTTAATTGAGCAAAACGGTTTGTTACATTATATGCAATGTCAATCTCTTATCTATAAATCATAAAAACTCACCGAAAAATAGCATTTGAAAAAATGAGTTGCTGGAAACAATTTCCTTCAGTTGAGGAAGGTAGTGGGGATGAACTGAACATCGGAGCCATCCATAAAGTACACATTTTCTATTTTTTATTTTCGCTATTTTTACACACACACATCTCCCATCCACAAATGCTTTTCACACGCTTGCCTCAATCCCCCTCTCGCCCCCAATTTTTTTTTCATAAACTTGGCCTTACTGCTGCCAAACGTAAAGAGAAATATATTATGTTTTGACTGACCTTGACCTCAGTAGTCTCGCACAATTCCACTCTGGTTCAGCTGTTCCGTGTCGGATGTATCATATCTGCGTCGGTGCGGATGATCACACCACCATCTGCCTGCTCTTCCAACTAACAGAACCGGAGCCCCACTACAGCCTGGACCGGTGACTGCAGTGTAGGTATACTGTGTCCAGTCGTCTCCCCCTTGCACCAACTGACGCTCAGTGGCCATCCCGATGGAGATCATTTTGCTGCCACCGTGCGGATGCGACACAATGACTGTGAGAGGCTGGGAGGAATTAAACTGTTGCGGTGGCTGTCCAGGCTGAGCCGTACACCTGCGAGTCGACTGACCTGGACTATATGTGTCGCAAACTTTTTTCCGCAAGCCCAGATACCTGTGGTACATGCTGTAAATCTTCTCAAACAGATCCTTGTCATGGATGTCGTAGCGTAGCAAACTCCAGTCTGTATACACAAAACCCCCGACCTCAGCTGCTCCATGCAAAGACAGGCATTCATCTATGTCTGCGTCAGGACTGTCGTAAAAAAAAGTGGCAGGTCGTGTGCCGACCTTCCTCGTCATCAAACACAACATGGGCTGCAGTCATTACCCATGCCCTACCTACCAACTTCTGTGGACATCCAGAGCTCTTACACGAATTACACTCACATATCTCCTCCCCAGAATCCTTACATCTGCGGACGCCATCCGCCGCCAACACGGCTAATATCCGTCACATCCTTCAACTCATGAAATGGGAAGGCTTCACCACTTGCAAATTTTTTTGGTCTTTTTCTACTGGTAAATCCAACAGACACTCGTAGGGTCAGGTCTGAAAGTGCTCCGATAGCCTGAAACCAGATGGTATCTTTGTTGTACCCTTCCGGCAAATGGTCAATTTTGAAATCCTTCACATGTATGAACTTCTTGTGTCCTGGGTTTTTAGGACACAATGTCAGTGTTTTGTGCAGATCAAATTCATTTCCACAGATCACTTCAGTTTCATAGCGACCTGGCAGAAATAAATCAGATAAAAGCTATTAATTGATCATGAAAAATGGTTGAAGGTGAAATGAGATTACTTTTCCTGAAAGCAGTTGTCATCAGACAGAAAAATCCTACAAAAACAACACCCAACATAAACACGGGCATGGGGATTGTACCAGTATTCTCAGCCATGGGGACAAGGTGGTCTAGAGGCAAGGTGCTTGCCTCTCATGCCAAGGGTATTGGGTTCAAAATCCGGTCGGAGCAGGCATGTTGGAAGTTAGAGATTTTTCACATATTTTCGGGTCCCTGATCCTATGGGTGGGGGGGGGGGGTGTACCTTGTCTTCTCGGATAAGGACAAATAAATTCGGAGGGCCCGTGTGCACGTTAGAGATACCTTGGCAGTTGGAAATCGAAAACAGCAGGCCAGACAGGCCACTGCCTGGGCAAAATTAAATAAAATTCATCCCTACCAATCCCTCCCCCAACACCAAACCAAATAATGCTATAAATGCAGACCTGCCACAATCCAAATCAGAAAATCAGTATGATCAGACCCAAAAATCAGTATTTGAGACCAAAAATCAGTATATCATTGAAACATGTGTTTTACTACGCCTGAATTTGGAACCAGTGCCAATATTGAGGTCACAATTGCCAATTTCACAAAACACATGATTCTCAAGTTCGGATTGCTTAATGAAGCTTTATGTTTTGGTCCACTCCTCTCTGAATTTTTAATACGTGCGAGTTGATACGTGCGAGCTTTCTTAGGGGCTGGCTCCATGAAAGATCAATGCATATACCTAGATCCATTCAAGTCTTGAATCCTCGATGTCTAGACTAGTCTCTAGATCTAGATCTAACTCTAAAATCACTGAATCAGGTCTTGGTATGAATACAACTAAGCTGAATAGAATCTAGATAAATTAAGAAACTAAATTTCACGATAATATCAGGCAATGTTGAAAAAAAAAAAAACGTGTAGATCTAAAAGATGGTGACAATGATGATGATCGGCAAATCTGAAAGAATCTGACTGAAAGCGCAAAATTTGTGTAGGCTAGCCTAGTCTCGACCAAGGGAACAAACTCTCAGCAAGTAAGCAAAATAATAATTTTGAAGTATGTTCAATACTGTAGACCGCAGCACACAAAAACCACTGTAATCATGAAAGTACTTGCCCGCCTCGGCAATTATAGTTGTATATGCAAAACGAAACGCAAGTGCTTGCTAACGGTGCAAACTTGTCACCGTGACAGAAATGCATGCTGGGTTTTTCTGACGTCAGCAAACCAACCCTGAAACTTTTTTGTACGGAAACTTTTCCCCAGGCGGTCTAGGTCGGATCGTGGAAAAAATCGGTAAATTTTTATTAAAATCGGTAAAACAGCCATTTCCAAAACAAAAAATCGGTAAAATACCGACTGAATCGGTATAAACGGCAGATCTGTAAATGTTTCTTACCTTGATTTCTTTTGGCTTCTTCTGCCAGGCGAAAAATATATAGAGATATTTTCTTGTTTTTGAAATCTGTAAGAAATAACACATCATTATTAGTATTGCTGGATTATTTCTATATATCACTAAAATATTTTCTTGGCATAAAATTTGGTGAGCACTGGACATTTCCTACCCATATGCTCGCAATTTTTATTACCATAGATGTACTGGTAGGCATGTGACAATCAATACTGTTGCCCAAAGGAAAAAATGATGTAACTGACAGCATGACCTTTGTGTACTTAAAGTCTCTACGAACTTGTCTCACACATAATTCTTTTGCGTCAAAAGCAGAAAGATGTAACCGCCAGCGAAATCGTAGTTTCTAGTGTAGCCAACCATTAAAAGTGACTGTTCGTAATTTTTCCTTTGGTCAGCAATTGTATTTCAATATTTTCCTGTTATTAGATAAAAAAAATAATTGAAAAAAGACGTATCAACAGTATTTTTGCTAAGGTCCACATAGAAAACATAAAAACAAAAGTATATCCCTAGCTGTGTCTTACAAAGGTAGACATACAACTATCAGACATGTCTCTACTTAAGGCCTACACAACCAAGACTATCACCATCACCTGTAGAAACCCTTATGTACTGTCTAATTAATAGTGCTACCAAAATGTATCTCTTTTACATAAAAATAATTTTCCATTTTGACATGAGTATTATGTGACGGTAAACATATAAAACTGAACAGACCAAATTTCATCCTAGTATTTAATTATAAATCTGGGTTCAAGACAAATATCCAGAAAAGGCAGTTCTAGTTTGTACTTCGTAGAAACAAACTGTTGCAATTATTCAAATCTGACACCCAAGACAATTTCTCAAAAGGCAGTCAGACTAAAAAAAAACAGTTGTGGACAAAGTCAGGGTCTCCCATACTGTCCTTGAACTTGACCTTTGCCACAATAACTGATTAAAATCTCATACGAAGCTCCCTATACTCACCTGGTTCTTGCTTTCCAAATTTAGCATCTGTTTTCTTCTCAAAAAAATTCCCTGCAACCAATAAAGAATAAAAAATTTTGACAATTCTGTCCTCAGCTAATAAAATATGGTTAATTTCATTTCCTTACAATAACAAGGTTCTACCTCCATTTTTTAGCTGAACTGTTTTACACACTATTTCGACAGGCCTTCTCCATTGTGTCAAAGTATCAAGCGAATTCAGTGTGTAATATGTAAGTATTACTACAAAAAAAATCCATATCATCAAAAGCTATGAGCACATGAAACATCAATTTCTCAAAAGGGAGTTCGAATCTTGTCATTCTAAGTGAATGATTTGCCAGAATTATGCCTATTTGGCTAAACTATGTACATTTATTGCTAAAATGAACTACATGTATTTTCTATTCTTTGGGTGATAATGGTACTTAACCTCTTCACTGCTAGTGCTACTGTTTTTCCCTGCTGTCTGCTGGACAGCCCACTCTCAATATCTTACTTAGGACATAATTATGTCCAGCGCACTAGCAATGTCAATTTTAGGATGTGCGGTGTACATCTACAGCACAATGATAGGGTTTAAAAAGAAAAAAAAACAAGAAAGAATCCCACACCCTTAAATCTATTTGATGACAACGTACCCTTACACCACGTACACCCTCCATGATCCAAGAGTAGCCATATCAACATCGTAATGATGGTCAGAAACACATTAACCAATCAAGACTTAGGATTTGGAAAAACAACACAAGATCCCACACACAGACACTGGATTTTAAAAAAAAAGAAATTTTAAAAAGAAAAATCCCATTACCAGTGATTCAGTGACTTGCCAAGAGCATATGTACCAGAAAATGAAAAAGGATAGTAATGGGTTTTTTTTTCTCCCCAGATTTCAAATGAAGGCAAAAATAGGAGAATCATCAACAATGTTCTATTGAACCATCTTTTTTTCTCCACTACACCACTAATGCTGAGTACTTTGGTGATTAATCATCAAAATAAATATTCAAATAGAGCTCTTCAAAGCAATGATCACAATATACCAAGGATTGGAAACCAGTGCCAAAAAACCATCAAATTGAGAAAAATGAGTTTGAAAGTTGTAAACTTAATGAAAATTCAAATACTTGCAATAATTTCAAAACAATCAGAGGACACAATTTCACTGGGTTACGAAATAAAGTCACACACCTTGTGTCCTGAATTTCTACAGGTTTTTAACCCCTTGCCTGCCATACAGATTTCCAGGCATAAGTCGGGTGCAAAAGGGGACAAAATAAGCAAATCCCAATAATTGTACACCATAAATACCTTGCTTCCATACATATGTACATCAAATGACGCAACTCAGTAGGGGAACTAACTAGGAAATACAAAACAATCATAATGCGGGAACTGTCTCCAAATGATCACTCAAGAAATGATACAAACTAGGCCCGGAACAGGTCCAGGCACATGGCAGTATAATGAAATTAGACAGCCCAAAGCAGTTCCGCGTAAAGCAGGAAAGGGTTAAGAGCAATTAATAAAATTGGACATAAATTATATGACATACCCTGGCTGATAACCCTCGATTATCTATCAATTATACAACCGCCCCGAAATGCTAACAGGAATAATGATCATAATACATAACTTACCCATGGTGTATTTTCTTTAGCCTGCTTGATATCAGATCCTGAGAATAAGAAGAAGGAACATGCAAAGTTATGATAAATAAAAAGTGTTAATGAATGCAGTGAGAAGACTTACAAAACAGGATAGAATTATCTAGAACGGTCTCTCTCCAGGTGGAGAGGGTGGGGCATGGCAATATTTTGGTGGAGCGTGGAAATATTATTTGAACTTTTTAACTGTGCACTAACTTTGTCTGATCATGGTGGTGCACATTTTTTTTTTTGGAAAATTGCAAAGACACATGAGACTACAAAGGCTGTGAAACACTGACCTGGAATTTCTGTGACATTAGTATGATTCTCATTCTTCTTTCTACTCTTTTTCTTGGCACATATCAAAATAATTTCTAAAACATCTAAGAATGTAACTTGCCATTTGTTAACACATGGAATTTCTAAACATCTGGAAATGTCATTGATGCCACATGTTTGTACATGTGGAATTTCTAAAACATATGGCAATGTGAATAATGCCCAGCTATCAGTAGATACAAAATATGAATTTCCATTGAACATATGAGAATGCAAATGGTAATAATGCCACTAATGTCCATACAAGATTCTTGGATTATAGAAAATAACAACTGGATAAATTTGTAATTAAGGGAACAATCATTACAATCTCAAAGTAAAAGTTTAAAAGTTTTCAAAATTTTTAGAACCTAAGCTAGTTCAATGATGACGGCAAGCTAAGACCCTGACACTTATTTCAACTAATTAAACTTGAAAATGAAAACACACATATATATTTATAAACAAATTGTGTGTCATCTGACTGATCTGCATTGTCATGACAACGCCTTCAAAACTATAGTCATAAGACAGGATACAAACAGCCAGCTGATGATTACAGCCATCATCACAGAGAGAGGAAATTTAAATCCATAAAAGTTAAAGGTGAAAAAAAAAAAAAAAGAAACACAAGTTGTAATTTGCACAGTTCCCGAAGAAGGTCAAAATAGCCATTATATTACAGGCCTACCGAACGCTTGATTTTTCTTTCCTTTTCCTTTGACTTACATCGTTTCCCTACTACTTCATATGCAATGCTTTGCTAAAAAAACTAAATATCTTTTTGCCTCGTTTTTTCTTCCTCCTGCAAAGCTGGCCTTTCTTGACTTTGGTGTTGGTGCTCGAGACCACCAATGCTGTCATAGTTAAATAGTTGGTTTAGAATTTCTACAAAAGTTTTGATGAAGTTGAGGAAGGCATAATAATTGACATGATGGAAAAGGAAAACCCTCCATCAAACTGGTGTAGATTTCCGTTGGCTTAGTATAATTACTGTAGGAGTTGGCTGTCTACACCAAACTGATGTCGGTGCGATGTTAAACGGTGGATATATGTAGGAACAACGTCATTCCTATACAAGTGCAAACTTGACATCAGTCCTATGCATTAGGCTTCCACAAGGGTTGCTAGCTGGGGATTTATACGTTTACGAAGTGCTTATTCGCAGATGGCGTTCCTTGGTTTCGTGGTGCTATTGTGGAAAAATCCCCCCCCCCCCACCGATCGCGGTCTGTGGTGGCGCTATGGCTAGAATCAGCGGTTATTAGTCTGAGACCATAGGTTCAATCCATCTTGGATTCAATCCCACGCAGGAGCTTTTTTTTTTTTAAACCTAACACAGCTCCTTATTAGGAATCATTTTCTTTCCTAAGGATTTTGCAAAATTCATGTCGTGGGGAAACGATCATTGCTAGTATGCTCCAGATTACTTCTTTTATTTATTCCTGTTCATTTCATATGTAACCTCCTGTTCGTTGAACGGGACAGCTGCTAATTAGAAATAAAAATGTAAATCAAATTTTAAACATGTAAATGAACTCTTGTCGTCAGTATGAAGTGAAAATTTCGTCTCTCTTTGTCGTGACTTAGATCTATCCTGTTTTTAATTTGGGGGTCTTCTGCTTCAGCTATTTGTCATGTTTTGTTTTATTACTTTTTTATTTGCATGGAAGTTTAGTTCATTTTTATCTGCTCTGTCTGATTTTCTCTGTGATTTCATTTACTAACTCGACAGGTGGGTTTACTTAGCATGCCAACGGGGAACCTGAGTAAAAGCGTTACTATTATACTAATTAGGGTCTCTCTAATGCTACCAAGGACACGATAACCGATAAGTATCAGTATCACTAAGAGAAAGAGAACCTGGTGTATCATTACCATAAGAAACACCATGCGTTACTCCGAATCGAGCCATCTTAGCGAGTGAAGAGTCTAATTATTCAACAAAACAAGTCAGAATTGTGATCTAAAGCCGCTCTTCATAAATAAAATTCACAAAACCAAATAGGCCTATCCATCTGCGAATAAGATTCTGACTTTCTAAATCATATCCGCAGACGTCTGTGAATAAGCGTGGCCATACTTTTAAATCATCTGCACACATGTGTGTTGATGCAGTACTAGGCAGGTCTGTCCAAATATAAACTAAGTGTTCTACATTTTAACGTCTTACTGTAGGGGTAGGCTGTCTTAGTGTCTACAAAAAACCGATGTCGTTGCTATGTTGTAATTGGTGGATCTATGTAGGAACAACGTCATTCCTATGTGCAAACTTGACATTAATCCTATGCATTAGACTTCCACAAGGGTTCTGGCTGGGAATCTATACTTATCATCTGCACATGTGTTTGTTGATGCAGTAGGCCCGTCCCAATATAAACTAGATCTAGATGAGATAAAATTAGATGTAAATGTAGAGCTAGATCTAATCTCTAGATCTAGATCTAGATCTAGATTTTAGATCTTTAATGTTCAACATTTTAACAGCAGATGGTGACGAAAATATGACAACTTTTTACCTTCACATGATAACCTGCTTGACAGCTGCGCAGATCTAGATCTAGATCTAGATTAGATTTAGCTCAAGATTTATACACAATGTTAATCAGAAACTTTGAGGTAAACGTGTCCATTTCTCAAAACCTGTAAGTAAGCCTGATCTGGCCTAACAACAGGTAGACCTAGATCTAGATCTATGGCGTTCCAAACTCAGTTTGTCTCACATCATTATTACTCGAGCCCTCGGTGCCTTGAACCATTCACCAAAACTACACTTTATTATAGGTTTAATGTGACGTTTTCCAGGCTTGACCAACTGACCAAGCAAAGCAAAAACTTCGAATGGCGTTCGAGTGGGCGGGTGGACGACATCAGCAACAATGGCCGCCACTGTTCCGTGTTTGTGCCCGAGCCACAATTCGGGTTAGCAGATGGCTACGAATCGAGGCGAATATGAATATATGCTCGCCTCGCTACGAATGCAAGATGACGGAGAAGGAATCCAGAGGAAAAAAGAAAAAGAGGAGGCCCCCAGTGTGGATGAATGATAACCATAGACTTACATGATAACGCACTTCACAAAGTCAAGGAAAAAAAGAAAGCATTTACTAGTTATATGAAGACAAGAGATAAAAATGACTACCTAGCATATACCAAAGCCAGAAATCAAGCAAGTACAGCATGTAGAGATGCAGTTAAAACCTATGAAAGAAATGTAGCTAAAGAGGCCCAGCATAATCCAAAAGCATTCTATGCCTAGGCCAATAGTAAAATAAAAACAAAGGATGGAGTTGCTGACTTGCTGGATGAAGAAGGGTCTACAGCCACTGAAAATGATGACAAAGCAAACATTTTGAACAAATTCTTTTGTGGTGTGTTTACACAAGAAAACCTTCAAATTATACCCAATTGTGAGAATAAGGAAATGAATTCAGAACTTAGAGACATTGTTTTCAAAAAGGAAATAATACAGGAAAAACTAAAACAGCTGAATCCGTCAAAATCACCTGCACCAGATAGACTGCACTCACGCGTTCTAAAAGAACTTGCGGATGTGATTGATGAACCAATCGCAGAGATTTTTTAAAAGTCTCTTGAAGAAGGAAAGGTTCCAGATGTATGGAAAGATGCTAATGTCACTCCCCTGTTCAAAAAAGGAGATAAATCAAATCCAGGCAACTACCGACCAGTCAGTCTTACTAGTGTTCTATGTAAGGTGATGGAGTCAATAATAAGGGATGAAATCATAGAGCATATGAACCAAAATAAACTCCTGTCGTCCTGCCAACACGGTTTCATTCCGGGAAGATCATACGTGACGAATCTGTTGGAAGTTTTTGACAAGTGGACGAAGGTAATGGATGAAGGAAAACCTGTGGATATTGTGTATCTCGATTTCGCGAAAGCTTTCGATTCTGTCCCACATCGGCGATTGCTGAAAAAGATTGACACATATGGTATCAAGTCAAAAGTACATAAATGGATCACTGATTTCCTTACTGGAAGACGGCAAAGAGTATATGTGGGTGGGTCTTACTCCGAGTGGTCAGATGTAACAAGTGGAGTCCCCCAGGGGAGTGTTTTGGGTCCTCTTTTGTTAGTGATCTTCATCAACGATCTACCAGAAGCACTCAAGTCTTGGTGTCAGATGTACGCAGACGATACCAAAGTATCATCGAGAGTAGTGACGGAGTTGGAGAGACTAAAATTACAAGAAGACATTGACAGGTTGGTGGACTGGGCCAACAAGTGGCAGCTTCATTTTAATGCAGAGAAGTGCAAGGTCGTACACCTGGGAAGGAGCAACCCAGAGCAGGAATACACAATGGGAGTACAGCAGTCGGAGGACAGAATGAGATTGATAACATCGAATGCTGAAAGAGACCTGGGGGTGTTGGTGGATGTGGAGCTAAAATTCAGCAAGCACATCGAGTCACAGGTGGCAAAAGCGAATAGAATACTGGGACTGATAAGACGGTCTTACCAGTATCTTCAGGGCGAGAGCCTTAAACTGCTGTTTACTGCACTGGTCAGACGACATCTTGAGTTTGCTAATGTAGCATGGTCACCCAGATACCAGAAAGATAAAAACCTTATTGAGAACGTTTTGAGACGAGCCACCAAGCTAGTACCAGGTAGGGCCGAATTAAGCTATGAGAAGAGACTAGAAAAGCTCTGTCTCCCGAGCATGCAGTACAGAAGAGACAGATTTGACATGATAGAAGTCTACAAGTTCACACACAAACTGTATGACGTTGAACCATTACTTGTATTGGACGCAGACACTAGAACCAGGGGTCACGCATATAAACTGAAAAAGACAAGAGTGAACTCTGGAATAAGACAACATTTCTTTACGGTTAGGGTAACAGACACCTGGAACAATCTGCCAGCCAATATTGTCAGTGCCCCATCTGTCAACAGCTTCAAAAATAGACTAGACACTTACTGGAGCAACCGCAAGTACTTGTATAAAGTGTAGATAGGGGAGACCACAAAGTTATTGAGGACTAGACTAGCGATGATCAAAAGATCGGACAAAAGGCTAATAAGCCTACAAAGTCCGAAATACTATATCATATCATATCATATCATATCATATCATATCATATCAACAGAAGTATCGGGGTCAAGTCCTTGTTCGGAATGAGGTCGGAAAGGCAACGACATGTGGGCTATAATCATAGCCTTGATAAGATCGATACTTCATTTCCCCAGTAACACTCTTGTATTGGGACCATTGGAAATGATCCATGATACATTAGATTATTTGTATAAATTAACTTACTTGAACAAAAACTTGCATACTTTATAGCAAGCCCAATGCCATGCTGGTCATGGACCCAATGGTAACTAATATATAAATGATATATTATTATACTCGAAAAGGAAAGTATTGACCACGGATTGGCGCAGAAGACCCGGAAAAAGAGTGAATGAACGGGAATTCGTGATAGGCTAAATCGGGAAAATCCGTTAGCAGTCCGGTCCGTGGACATGCCATGGATTCACGTGTCCACCGGAAACGGGACATATCTTATCGTAGGGGCGGAATGAGTTAGTAACTTCATGAATTTTTGTTGTTGTTGTTGTTGTTGCTTTTTTTTAAATATTATTATTTGTCACAAGTGGAGTGAGCGCGATTAAAAGGATTGCTGTAAAGTGGGTATAGAGTTGTACGATT